>VMKM01003225.1:0-42706 GCA_008360985.2 Macquaria ambigua
CTGATGTGATCTGAACTGATGTGATCTGATCTGATGTGATCTGATGTGATCTGAACTGATGTGATCTGATCTGAACTGATGTGATCTGATCTGAACTGATGTGATCTGATCTGAACTGATGTGATCTGATCTGAACTGATGTGATCTGATCTGAACTGATCTGATCTGAACTGATCTGATGTGATCTGAACTGATGTGATCTGATCTGATGTGATCTGATCTGATCTGAACTGATGTGATCTGATCTGAACTGATGTGATCTGAACTGATGTGATCTGATCTGAACTGATGTGATCTTATCTGAGTTTCTGTTTGACCTCCAGAAGAAGCAGCGAGCAGCGAAGAGGATGTTCAGCTCCTCAGAGGAGAAGAAGAAGAGGGTCTCCTTCAAACAGAGGAGACTGCAGCTCAGTGACACAGCAGAGGAGGAGGAGGAGGAGGAGGTGGTGCTGCAGGCTGAAGCTACTCCTCCTGCAGACACTCAGGTAAAAACTGCTCACACCTGTCCCACCAATCAGGTTTCTTCTTGATCCTTTAAAGTGAAAATGTTCGATTTATTTTGATTGTTGAGTCACCGTCAGTATTTTTATCATTATTAACTGTGCGTCTTCCAGTCTCCAGACACTGAGCAGACAGACAGGAGGACACCACAGAAGAAGAAGAAGAAGAAGGAGGATGGAGTGAAGGAAACAGGAAGGAGCAGCATCAAGACTTCCTCTCTGTTCAAACACAACCCAGATATCCCAGAGATCCACAGGTACACAGCTCCTCCTCTGATTGGTTCATATCAGATGACATCACATATTACTGATCAATTCTGTTGGTTATTAATCAATCACATATTTAATCAATCACATACTTAACCCCCCCCCCCCCCCCCAGACCTGTTGTCTCTCAGTTAAAGGAGACGATTTTCACCAGTGACTCGTTTTCAGACCTGGACCTGCACCCACACCTGGTAACGCGCGCGCACACACACACACACACACACACACACACACACACACACACACACACACACACCAATGTCCTCACTCAGTGTCTAAAAGTCTAACTGGGCCTCACAAAGATAGAAGTATAAGAGCACACACACACTTATATTCAGTCATGTTCTATGTTCTGATTGGCTGCTTTCTGTCCACCAGGTGGTGACACTGAACAAAGTCCTGAATGTTTCCACAGTGACCAGGTGAGTTCTCACACACACACACACACACACACACACACACACACAGACTGACCCTAACATTTGTATTACTGTACGTTGTGGGGACTTGAGGGAGACATGACTGATTATGGGATGCAAACCAACAACCTTCTTTTCTCTGTGTGTGTGTGTGTGTGTGTGTGTGTGTGTGTGTTCAGTGTTCAGAAACAGACTATTCCAGCTCTTCTGTCGGGACGAGACGCAGTAGTTCGATCTCAGACCGGATCAGGTGACTCACACACGTTTTAAACACCTGTGTAAACAGGAAGCAGAACCCGGTCCTTTGTGTCCTGTAAGGACAGACGTGCAGTCAGTGACGGTTCAATGTGTCCCTGCAGGTAAGACTCTGTCCTACGCCGTCCCTGTGGTCCAGAGTCTGCAGGCGGTCCGGCCCAAGGTCAGCAGGTCCGACGGTCCTCTGGCTGTCATCATCGTCCCGACCAGAGAGGTGCAGTCTGATCTACTTCCTCTTGCCTTCATGAGCACCAAGAACCCTTTAACATGAGCATCACTGAGTTTCACACAGCTGTGACTTCATTATTGATTAATCTCACAATTAGTTTTCTGATCAATCAATTCATTGTTTAGTCTACAAAATGTTAGAGGACTGCTCTGTCCAAAGTGACGTCTTCAGATGTCTGTGTCCTGAGATAGAAAAGGAAACCTGGGCCACTGGATTTCTGATTATTTTAATCAGTTAATCGACTGAAACCTAAAACTATCTCAGGTTGACATGTTCTGACAGATCTGACATGTTCATCTTTGAGGATTTTTGAACAGAGCCAGGCTAGCTGTTTCCCCCTGTTTCCAGTCTTTATGCTAAGCTAAGCTAACCCCATCCTGATGAGAGATTAATATCCATCTGAACAGCTGACTCTGAGAGAACCCCCCAAACATTGGACTGTTCGTTTAAGGAAGAGACTAAAGAACCTGTTTAAACATGATTCACTAACTGCCTGTCTGTCTCTCTGCCTGTCTGCCTGTCTGTCCGTCAATCAGCTCGCCCAGCAGACGTTTCAGACTTTCCAGAAGCTTCTGAAGGTAATCAAATATCATATCAGAGCTCAGACGGTCATATGTCTGTGAGTGTTACCGGCTCGGGGTTATCAATACTGAAATCAGTTGTTATATCAGATTTAATCAGGATGTTTGACTCCTAATCGACTGATCCTGCCGTTCCTCTACATGTTATAAACTGGATGTATTTATTCCAACTTCTGAACCGATTTATTTATGGTCGAAATGCTCCGAACGCTTCAAAATCAGGTGCTCGAACCGGATCGGAACCCGGTCCATGTCAGTGGAGACGGGGTCAGAGTTCAGACACAACACAGTAAATATAGAGACAGGTGTTGGAGACAGGTACAGGTGTCAGACTGACTTGAGTGTTTCTGGGAGGATGACATGCAGTAAAGGCTCCCAGCAGACCAAACAGGGACGCTGTGAAGACCTGGTCCTAAACACTAGACCACAGGGACGCCCCAATGTATTGGTCAGTATGGCAACTAACAGTTATTATTATTATTGATTAATATGCCAGTTATTTTCTTGATGAATCAATCAAGTGTTTGGTCAACAGATTGTCAGAAAATTAAATAAATTTCCTGAAGGTGATGTCTTTATGTGTCTTATGTCACTGAGGACATTCGCTTGTTTCTGCTCCTCAGCTGAGACGATTTAATGATTATCTGTTTTAAATCACATCAACTGAATGTCTTTGAGTTTTAGACTGTCGGCCGGACAGAACAAGGCATTTAAAGACGTCACCTAAAACCTGCATTTCTGAATCTTTTCTGTAACTTCACATCTGAAAGAACAGAACTGAGCTGGAGTTCCTCAGGGCTCGAGTCTTGGTCCTCTTCTGTTTGACCTCATCGTGCTTCCACCAGCTCAAACCATGAAAAACAACAAAATCTCTTTCTTTAATGAGACAGGTGACACTTTACCTGACATGTCTGTCTCACTGAGGATGTTAGTTTCCTGGAGCTGAAGGTGACGTCTTCATGTGTTTACTGAGATAAAACAGATAATCATCAGATCCTCACCACTGAGGACTTTGTTTGAAAAATGCCATTAAGGACTATTTGATTATCAAAATAGTTTTCTGTTGATTGACTAATCAATTAATCAACCAATCATTTCAGCTCTAACAGCAACAGCAGTGAGGAGATGGTGCATAGGAAGACTTTTACTGTGAAGGAGCTGCAGGAAGTGTTAATAACAGCTGATTCAGGTGTCTCTCTCTCTCTCTCTCTCTGTAGCCGTTTACCTGGATCGTCCCGGGAGTCCTGATGGGAGGAGAGAAGAGGAAAGCGGAGAAGGCCAGGTACAGCACCTGTACTCACCTGCTCCTCCGCTCCTCTTCTTCTTCTTCTTGATGATGATGATTTATGTGTTCTGAGTCTGAACAGTTGTGGAGCAAAAAATATGAACTGTCCTGAGGGGGGCGCTAGAGGAAAGACCCTGGAGTCATTCAGATGTAAAGAGTTCGTCCTCTGGAGAGCAGGAAGGAGATCAGTATGGCTGATTATCAGATCAATAGATAGATCAAACTGACTGGCTGCCGTCTCTCTTCAGGCTGCGTAAAGGAATCAACATCCTGGTTTCCACTCCGGGACGTCTGGTGGATCACATCAAGAACACCCTGAGCATCGCCTTCAGTGCTGTCTGCTGGCTGATCCTGGACGAGGCCGACCGGTAACACACACCTTTCTCACTGCGACATCTTCACCGTTACGTTTCCTTCATTTCAACAGTGAAGTGTGTCAATATAAATAAACAGTGTTTTAAACAGGATGGAGCATCACTTTCATTTTTCAGTCGGTAGAGGACCAAGACTCGAGCCCTGAGGAACTCCAGCTCAGTTCTTACAGAGTAGATTCTTTTCTGAAAGCGAAGGCAAACTGCTCATCTACCTCCATCAAACAGCTCCACGTACAGGTTGTTTATTGAACAGGTGTAGAACAGGTGGTTTCAGCAGCAGTTAGTTTTTCCCTCCTGTGTCTTCAAAACATGACGAGACAACTTTTACAATAACAATATTTTAATCTTCAGACCTTCATTCAGTAAACTGTGTGTGTGTGTGTGTGTGTGTGTGTGTGTGTGTCAGGACGTTGGACCTGGGTTTTGAGAAGGATCTGACCGTCATATTAAACAGTCTGAACTCTACAGGCCCGTGCAGACAGAACGTCCTGCTGTCTGCCACGCTGACTCACGGTAACTCCTTCCTGCTGGAAACAAAGTGATGCGTCTCATTATTTTCTCTCACATTACTTCCTGTACGATATACTTCATGTTACTGCGGCTGGAGCTCAGCAGGATCTTTGGTCTCAGGAACCACTTTAACTTCCTGTTGTGTTTCAGGAGTTACTCGCTTAGCAGATGTTTGTCTTAGCGACCCAGTCAACATCCACGTGTCTGGCCCCGCCTCCTCTGACCTCACCACCACCAGCTCTGCTGTGACCTCTGACCCCAGCACAGCCAGCCAATCGGAGAGCTTTGCTGTACCTGAGGCTTTGAAGCAGTTTGTGGTGGTGGTTCCCAGTAAGATCAGACTGGTCTGTCTGGCTGCGTTCATACTGGACAAATGCAAGGTAAACAATATAAATCTATATTTGTAATATGAGTATACAGTTTAGACTGTGTATATATACAGAATATATATATATACACACACCTGAATTGTGTCTGTAATGAACTCTGAGTTCACCTGTCCAAAACCCAAACACATTCATTTCATTATTAAAAAGTCCAGGTTTTGTCAAGTTGTTCAGATCAGAGAAATGTCTCAGGTGATTTTTAGTTGCAGCAGCCTGATTGGCTGACAGCAGATTACCTGGTGACTGACAGCCTGTCGACATCGTTGTTGTTCAGTTTTCTCAGAACAACAAACTCATCGTCTTCGTCTCGAGCTGCGAGGCCGTCGAGTTCCTCCACTCGCTCTTCACCTCTGTCCTCTCCGGGCCCTCGACCAATCAGAAGCCCCGCCTCAGTTTTCTGCGTCTCCATGGCAACATGAAGCAGGAGGTAAGACCGCCACCTGCTGTCTGATGATGATCCAACGTGTTTTCATGATCAGCCGGCACTCAGTGTGGCTGTGTTTGTTTTCCTGTTCAGGAGCGTTCAGAGGTCTTCCAGCAGTTCTCAGTGTCTCAGTGTGGAGTCCTGCTGTGTACGGTCAGTGTCCCTGTCTCACCCCACGCTGTCTGTGTACGGTCAGTGTGTCTGTCTCACCCCACGCTGTCTGTGTACGGTCAGTGTGCCTGTCTCACCCCACGCTGTCTGTGTACGGTCAGTGTGTCTGTCTCACCCCACGCTGTCTGTGTACGGTCAGTGTGTCTGTCTCACCCCACGCTGTCTGTGTACGGTCAGTGTGCCTGTCTCACCCCACGCTGTCTGTGTACGGTCAGTGTGCCTGTCTCACCCCACGCTGTCTGTGTACGGTCAGTGTGCCTGTCTCACCCCACGCTGTCTGTGTACGGTCAGTGTCCCTGTCTCACCCCACGCTGTCTGTGTACGATCAGTGTCCCTGTCTCACCCCACGCTGTCTGTGTACTGTCAGTGTCCCTGTCTCACGCCACGCTGTCTGTGTACGGTCAGTGTCCCTGTCTCACGCCACGCTGTCTGTGTACGGTCAGTGTGCCTGTCTCACCCCACGCTGTCTGTCTCACCCCACGCTGTCTGTCTCACCCCACGCTGTCTGTGTTCACGCCCCCCCCACACAGCCCCCCAGAACAAATACAGAACATCTAGTATTCATTATGTACAACATAAGGATGTATGTGTTATATTTGAACTGTGTTTCAGGATGTAGCAGCTCGAGGTCTGGACCTTCCTCAGGTCACCTGGATTGTTCAGGTATTTATTATCCACAGCAGAGACCCTTTAATATGAAGTCATGTCTAAATCCAACGACTCGTCTCAGCGTGCAGCTCAGACACAGATTCCTCAGACTGTTTCATCAGAAGGAGACGAATGTGTCCAAGATTTCACAATGATAAAGCACAGATTTGTTAATGTTAACATTGTTTCTGTCTTCCTTTAATAATTAGTGCAGGTGTGCAGGTCGGCGCACTAATGAAGACAAATGAAACGTGATGTTAGAAACAAGTAGAAATATTCTCACTGCAGCGGCAGATTTGTACATTTTAAGAAAAAAAGACTTTAAGGACCTGAGCCATAGTTTGGGAACTACAGTTGGGACATGAAAGCACCTGCTGTGACCTTTAACTAGGAAGGATCAGGTTTCCTCATCTTATCAGTGGTTCAGATCATAAACTGGACCTTGAGACACCAGTGTCTCTTTGTGGTCCCGGCCCGGGCCCAGTAGACCCGTTCAGTAATCCATCCATGCATGGACACCTTCCAGCCAATCAAAGCACAGGATTCTCTGTGGGTGTGGCTTGAAAAGCATTACACAACACTACTACAGTTACTACTTGTTTGCAGTACACTCCTCCGACGGCAGCAGCAGAGTACGTTCATCGTGTCGGGCGGACGGCTCGTATCGGAGGAAGAGGAAGCAGTCTCATCTTCCTCACTCCCGCTGAGACCGCCTTCATCACCGAGCTGGCCAATCACAACATCAGGTCTGTTGACTGACAGCCAATCAATGTAGTACTTTCTCAGTACCATCGCAGCACAATGTAGTATCACACTGATGGTCAAGTATTTCTGTTGGTCCACTTCCTGGTTTTGACTGTGGGGCTCTTGTTGTGTTTCAGCCTATCAGAGATGAAGCTGCTGGACATTCTATCCAGTCTGATGATGGACGATACCTACAAGGGGCGGGGCAAATACCACAGCAAGGTGACACAGCTGCCTCCTCACACCTTCAGAGATCTAAAGGGGTTCGAGATGTTTCCTGAAGTCTTTGGGCGACTTTGAGGGTTTTCAGGTTTTTTGTTGAGGTTGTAAGGATTGTTCAGGGTCTCTCTGTGGAGTATTTGGAGGATCCAGCTTTGAAGGGGTTTCTAGGGTTTATAGTTCCAGTGGTCTGTGAGGCCCTTCCAGGGATGGTTGAGGTGTTTAAAGGGTCCTTCAGGGGATTTCAGGAACCTTTTGATGGGTTTTCCTGGTTCGTGGAAATCACTAAAGGGGTTTCTGACATCTTTTGGGAGGTTTCACAATATTTTAAGTGAACTCCAGGAGACTTTGAGGTGGGTCCATGGATCTTTAAAGGGGTTCCAGGGTTCCTTCAAGTGGGTTGAGAGGCTTCTGGCCCTTTGTGTTGCTTCCAGGGATCCATCGGGGCATTATTGGGGCATTTAAGTGGATTCCAGGAGTCTTTGTCAGGGTTAAAGTTGTCCGTCAGATTATACAAGTGGTGTATTTGGAGGTTCCAGCGGTGTTTACGGGGGTTTCAGGGTTTTTTGTTGTGGTCCAAGGGCCTTTCATAGGTTTCCAGGGGTCTGTAAAAGGGTTCCAGGAGTCTTTAAGGGGACAGTGCACTGCTGTTTGGGGGTCACTGGTGTTTAGGAGATGTCAGGGGTCTTTAAGGGGTCCCACTGGTTTTGGAGTGGAGTTCTGGGGGTCTCTGAGTGGGTCCAAGATTTTTAGAAGACCGCAGTGGATTCCAGGGTTCAGCTCGGTCTGGAGTCACCATGAATCTGCACTGATAGTCTGAACCAACAGGCAGCTGAGTCTCAGACGGTGAGACCACCTGCTGTTTCTGTTTTAAACGTTGGTTTCTTTTTCTTCTTAAAGACCCAAACGTGACAGAGTCAGACTGAAGAGCTCCAACAAAGACTGGCAGTGACAGTAGAACCAGCAGGGGGACGGTTGTGAAGGATCAGTTCAGACAGTTTCATTGAAGCAGTTTTTAAAGAAGCCTGATGTGAGTCCTGCAGCAGGTTGGAACAGGAAGCAGCTGCAGGTTCAGGTGTTTGATTCAAACATGTTGGACCCTGTGATGTTCGTGTCTCCACGCAGACTCAGACTGTCAGAAGAGATTCAGGCTGTAAACATCTGTTGAACCTGAAGCTGCTTCACTGAAACCTCCTGAAACTGCAGCAGTTCAGCTCTGCAGGTTTGACGGTCTCACCTGAGGAGGACTTCGTGTTTCAGCCTCTGATCTGAATCAGGCTGTGGTGAATAACAGAACACTGTCTGTCTCTCTCTCTGCCTGCCTGTCTCTCTCTCTCCCTGTCTGTCTCTCTCTCTGCCTGTCTCTCTCTCTCCCTGTCTGCCTGTCTGTCTGTCAGAGTTCATCCAGGGCTCTGGAGCAGGAGACCCGGGAGCGAGCGACTGTCCTGCAGACGGAGTTTGAGAACCTGGTTCACTCAGACTCTCAGTCAGTTCAGACCGCCAAGAAAGGTTGGTCACATTCAGTGTGTGTGTGTGTGTGTGTGTGTGTGTGTGTGTGTGTGTGTGTGTTTGCAGTCATCTCCATACTTCCTCATTGATTGACATGTGATGTCACTGTGATGTCATCAGCGCTGCAGTCCTTCCTGCGGGCGTACACCACCTACCCCGCCCACCTCAAACACATCTTCCACATCCGCTCGCTGCACCTGGGACACACCGCCAAGAGCTTCGGCCTCAGAGATGCTCCGCAGGGCCTGAGCGACGCCACGGGCCCCTTGGGCCCCGGGGCCAAGAACCACAACAAGTACAAGAACCACAACCACAACCAGGCCAGGAGTCCGGTCAAGAACCAGAACAAGGCGCCCAGCAGCCAGACTGCAGGACAGGGCCGACCTGGAGAAAAGAGGTAAGACTGATCAGCCTGATGTGACACATTCTGCTGTATTTGTTCAGAGAAGTAGAGAGAGAAACGGCAGATCAGAACACCTGATCCAGGTGAGCTGCAGATCCTTATCCACCACAACAGCCTGCTGTAACTACAACCGTCCTCCTGCCGCCAGAAAAATCTGACACACAGACGCAGATAGATTCATGTTTATACCAGCTTTATGTTCAACACACACTCTGCTCTGTGTGTGTGTGTGTGTGTGTGTGTGTGTGTGTGTGTGTGTCTGTCTGTCTGACACGTCTGTCTGTCTCTGCTCATTAACACCCCCCCCCTCCGCTGAGATGACTGACAGTAACACACACACACACACATTAAACACACACTCCTATACATAATTAAAGCTGTTGCTCCCTTCAGTCACAGGTCATGTTTACTGTTTGTGTGTGTGTGTGTGTGTGTGTGTGTTGTTGTTAACAGCTGCTCCTCACAGCAGGCTTGTCTGGACACGGCCGGACCACACACACACACACTGTTAGTGGTCAGTAGAGACATAATTACAGGTGTGTGTCTGTCTCACCTCCTCAGTATCCCACAATCCTTTGGGTGCTGGTCAGTTGTGTAATGGTGCGTTCAGGTTCAGTTTGTTCTGTCAGGAGACATCAGTTTATTTATTCTTCTTCTGTTCATTAGACCTCATGTTCAAACAACAACATGTCAGTCCGTCTCTCAGTCCTGTCTCACTTCCTGTCTGTGACTCTCAGCTCCGAGCCCATTGGTTCCTGCTGAAGACGTAAATCTTTAAAAACACAAATCTATAGTTTGATGTTTCAAACAGCTGCTCACTGTAGTTTTTATCAAACTAACAGGAGGAAATAGTCACTTTGTTGGGGACTATTTTCAGCTGCGGATGAATCCACATGTGGGTCTCTAGTGAGATGATGATTTCATTTAAAGCCTCGTTTTACTTTGAGCTGCTGTCAGTCTGTAGGTTCATGTTCTGACCAGCAGGAGGAGAGAGAGGCTGTTATTGATCCATCGGGCTGGTGGTACAAGGCCACCTGCTGCGTCACACACACACACACACACACACACACACCTTTAATCAATAACCTCAGTGAGCCGACGTGTCGCCACATGCAGACGTTAGTTTTGGTGTGTGGATAAAAGCAGAAACAGACTTGATGAATAAATGCTGGCGTCCATGAAGCCTGTGAGTCAAAGTGAAGGGCTAAAAACATCAGGTGTGTGTGGAGCGATGAGGAGGCTGTAACCTTCCTCACATGAAACTAACAGAAAGCTCGTATCTCCATCAAGTTCTCCACATGGTTTTCCATCGTTTGACTGGAGCTCTTTGAGTGACGTCATCTCGTTGTGTCTTCTTCTTCTGTGGTGGTTTAATGATTAGCTCCCCCTGCTGGTTATGAACTCAACACAGCTGCAGTGGGTGGAGACCAGCAGCAGGTCAGGTTTCTGTTAAGGAGTTTAACTTTGAGCTCCGTTTGGATGAAACTGGACTTCAGTTTAAACAAAACTCCATTTTGTGTCCAACGTCTTCCACCTGCTGCTGTCTGAGCTCGTCCAATCAGAGTGCAGCTCTGTATGACTGACAGTGATCTCCTGAATGAGACGATGATTTAACCATCAGACAGTTTGACTTATTTACATATTTCAGTCTCTAAATAAATACTACACTACCCAGGAGCCTCTGCTGCTGTGAAGAAATCTGTGATCTCAGAAGTCTAATCTTTATTTTCAACTCACCGTTAATAAGAAGCTCTGTGATTGGCTGTCTGTTAGTGAAATGCACCCTGGGAGTCGGAGTTCATGTCTTTTCTTCAGTTTTTATGTCCACAGGATTCTTTTGGCTTTTTTATTAGAGGTTAAAGAACAGATATTTTCTATACTCAGCTGTTCGTCTTTAGTTTGATCACAAACTGAACATGAGGAAGATGAAGTGTAACCTCCCGCTTCACTTCCTACAGAAACATCTGTTTGAATATTTTATGGTCTGATTGTTTTCTCCTCCTCAGGTTTCCTCCTGGTCAGAGGGAGGTCAGCCTGTTCCGCTCTGAGTTCTCCAGCGGGTTGGAGGGAGGAGACGCCAAGAAGAAGAAGAAGAAGAAGAAGAAGGTGACGTCAGGAGAGGAGGAGGAGGAGTCATAATGAGGAGCAGCAGGTGCAGCAGCTGGATTGCCCATGAGCAAAG
This sequence comes from Macquaria ambigua, assembly GCA_008360985.2. NCBI lineage: Eukaryota > Metazoa > Chordata > Actinopteri > Centrarchiformes > Percichthyidae > Macquaria > Macquaria ambigua. The sequence goes on from VMKM01003225.1 coordinate 11,107, forward strand.
TGCCGACCTGCACTCAGCTGCTGTTAGAAAGACATGATGCATCTATCAGAGCGGCCAATCAGTGTTTCTGTCACCTTCAGGTGTTCACAGGTGTTCACACATCAGACACTGAGCAGTTTGACCTATTTAGAGGATGTCTGCAAGTCCTTGAAAACTCCTGGAAATCTCCTGGAAAAGTCTGAACGTGTTCAGACACAAAGTCAGGACGGGACAAAGTGAGCTGAAGACGTGTTTCGATGAAGCTGCTTTAGAAACATTCAGAGAACCATCAGCTAGCTTACAGCTAACACCTGTTGCCGCTTCACTGTCTGTTTGCACATTTAAAGAAATAACGAGTTCCAGGCTGACAGTCAACCATCTGGAATACAGTCAAAATACTTTTTTTCTTTGATAAATCTGTCGTACTGAAATGAGCTCAGACTGCCCTCTGATTGGTCGACAGCTTTTTTAGTTTATTTTGAATTGTGATTGCCTTTAAGAAGCAGCGTCGATGAAGCAGCAGAAACTTTGGTTTTAAACTCGGACTGAGCGAGTTTTTCTGATGTTTGTAAATACTCTTTTTATTGTTTAATTTTCCACAAATTCAGAATCATGTGATCAGGATGTTTGTGTGATGTTTAAATATAGAGAATGTGTATTTCTGCCGCTGTAAAGCAGTAAAAAGATTTATTCTTCTATGTTGGAAAATAAAAGTGTTTTAAGGAGCTCACAGTGACTTCTGGTCTTCACTCAGCGAACATCAACACAAGTCGAGTCTCACATTCAGTCTCCTGATCGACACCTCCTGAATACTGCAGTACTGAGGTGGAACAGGTCAGATTCTAGTGTTTGTGTTCCTCTTATAGTAAACCGAAGTGTTTCCACTGAGTCTGAAATCAGATTCAGATTCGGCTCTTTGTCTGCTGTGCTGCTGAGCTCAGGTCAGATATCAAAGACTGATGCAGCTCGAACACAGAGACGTCTCTGACAGATCGGAGCTCTGAATTCTTTGTCGCATCTTTCAGCAGCAGAGACGAGTCTCCGTCCGTCCTCCTGGTCTTGTGGTGCTGTAAGGTTGATTCCAGCTCAGACTGGATATTAACAGCGTCTCACTGTGTTTCTGTGGTGTTGATGTGTGAAAGCTTCAGAAGGCGTCCCAAATCAACACGACTTCAAACTAACGTGACCGTCCACCGTCTCTACAATACTTCTATCTGATGGACGGTGCAGCCAAAAACATCTGTCACTCACTCTCCAAATAAACCAAGATCAATAAATAAAGAAACGAGAAACTAAAGGGGAACTTTAAACGTTTCAGTGTTTGTTGAAGCAGCTGCAGAGTTCTGCTCAGTCTGACGTGTAATCGCTGCCTTTTAACAGCATCAATATTTCATCCGCTGATCGCTCTGTAAATGTCTGATTCTGACTGGATGGCTGAAACAATCAGTCAGTTAACCGCCAACTATTCTGATAATCGATTGTTTATCAGACTTCATTTATCAGTCAGTTCATGCTCCGTCAGAAATACAAACGGAGACGTTTTGTATGTGAATTTGCCTCAATCAAGACCAGAGACCGAGACTGAGACCAGTCCGTGTCAAAACCCCACAGTACCAAGTCCAAACCTGTATGTGAGTCCAGTTCTAATCAAAGCACCCATGAGGCCGAAATAAATCCATGAAATAGAGACCGGACTGAAGTTTGACGGCCCCTGTATCGGACCGGCACCTGGAACTGTTCAGGCCCTTCAGTTCTTCACACTTTGTTTCATCATGAACTTCCTGTAACGGATCTTTTCCCATCAGGACACAACAAACAGTAACAGCAGAACAATTCAGAATCTTTTTATTTATTGAACCTTTAAAAACCGTAATAAAACTTCAGACATCAAACCCAGAATCCACCGTCAGTCAGTCTGATCTGAGGTTGTTCAGAGGGTCCACAGACCTCGGACATTAGGAGGTCTTCAGTGTTGTCGTCCGGCTCAGACGGGTTCCTGACGCACTGCAGCTCCTCTGATTGTCTCATGCTGACGAAGCTCAACAGGTTCCTCTCTGTAAGACGCAGCCGGAAACAGTTGTCCTTGTTGTGATGTGACATCACACCTGCTCGACCAATCACCATCCACATCATTGCCTCCTGAAAGTACCCGAACTTGGGTTTAGTGTCGCCTCCTGAGCTGAGCCCAGATAGTTCCAGGAACTGGTCCCCACAGTTTCATTAAGTTCCTGATCTTTATTGATCATCAACAGTTAAGAACATTTGTGGTTTCAGCTGCTGCTCCTCCCGTGTGCTGCTGTCAGCGGGGGTGTGGCTCAGAGTGGGTCAGGAGGCGGGGCAGCAGCGGCGGGACTGGGTGGGGGGGGGCGTGGCTTCGGTACAGGTATAGGTCCAGTGTGGGGGGGGCAGGAGGGTACAGGTAATATGTGGGCAGGAACATCCTGCCGGCTTCAGCCAGCAGCTCCAAACCAACAGCTGACTGCCGCTTCCACTTGGTCCTGACGGAGGAGACACACTGAGTTTATTACAGGAAGTATTATAACTTCAATTATTATAAATTATTATAACTTCAATTATTATAAATTATTATAACTTCAATTATTATAAATTATAATAACTTGTGCACACAATAAAATATCAGCTACATTTTTATGAAGAACTGAACAATAAAGAAATCTGATTAATTTCTTCTAATGAAACATTTTCATTGTTGAAAGAAGGTCAGACTCAAACTGTCCACTGCAGCCAATCACAGCGCAGGATTCTAGATTTGTTTCTGCATTAATTATTGATCATAAATTACAGCACACACTGCTGAATTATTGATCACACAGCGTTCATTATTAATTGGTAAATGTCTCACGTATCTGTTTACAGTGATACTGAAGAGACAGACAGGCAGGCAGAGAGAGAGACAGGCAGATGTATATATATAAGCTTAAGAACAGCTACTGAAAGGACTTTGACATGAGATTATTTCTATAATTTGTTCCCTCCGGTTCTGGTCCAGGTCTTGTGTGGTACCTTACCTCCGGTTCTGGTACCAGGTCTTGACCTGGGTGTCGCTGAGCTGCAGGGAGGCAGCCAGCTCCATGCGGTCCTGGACACTCAGGTACTTCTGCCTCTGGAAGCTTGTCTCCAGTCTCGACAGCTGCTGGTCGCTGAAGGCCGTCCGAGCTTTACGAGGTTTCTTTAGGCGGCCCGCTGCGGGGTCCGGGGCCCCGCCCTGCACTGAGTAATTGACAGGTAGAAATGACATCACGTCAGACCCTCAGGTGATTGATCAGTCCTGGAGTTTATCATTATTTATCTCTTAATCTCTGCAGGTCCTGGAAAATCCTTAAATCTGTTTTCTGCTTTCAAGATCTGAAGGTTCCAGGCCTTGAACTGAAAACATCCTGGAAACTCAAGGACCAAAAGAAACGTGATCAACATGAAACAGTCGGCTCATGTCTGTCTGGAGGATTCACACTGAATTTAAACTAATCTGGATTAAAACTACCCGGGGGCCGAAGACCTCAAGGGCCCCCAGAAGGCCCAGGGTGGGCCCCCCTAGCGGTTTAATCCAGTCCTGGTTTCAGGTCCCACAGAGACACTGAGAGGTTCAGTTTGTTCTTAAGGTGGAATGATCTGACTCTGATTTCTGATTCATAAATATCTGCAAGAGGTCAAAGGTCACTTCAGATTTATATTCATCAACATGTTCCCACTGTTCATCTTCATCACCATCATCATCATCATCATCATCACTATCATCATCATCATCATCACCATCACCATCATCATCTTCATCATCATCATCATCACCATCACCATCATCATCATCATCTTCATCATCATCATCTTCATCATCATCTTCATCATCATCATCTTCATCATCATCACCATCATCATCATCATCATCACCATCTTCATCACCATCTTCATCATCATCATCATCACTATCATCTTCATCATCATCTTCATCATCATCATCTTCATCATCATCACCATCATCATCTTCATCATCATCATCACCATCATCATCTTCATCAGTACAGCTGCATTTATTTGGATTAAAACGTGTTTCTGTTGAATCTTAAAGGTTTTAATTAAAAACACTTTAAACTGGATTAAAGGAGTTTTATCATTTTATTACCTGGAAATGTTGAACAGCTGATCTGACCAATAAACATGTTTTAATAATAATTGCTGTTTTTGTGATGTGGACTGATTTCATTTTGTGATTAATAATTAATGAGCAGCTCCAGCCGAATAAATAAAATGTATTTATGTGTATTAATAAATCACAATGAATGATTTATAGAAAGACAAGAAGAAGAGAAAGGTGACGAGCTGCTGACACTTTCAAAAACAAAGAAGCTGATTTGATCCAAATAAAAAAAATCCATTTTTATTTTCATCTGAACTCTGAACACATCAATTCAGATCAATATCTCTAAAGATACCGTTTATTATTATTATTATTATTATTCAAAACGAAATCAAATGAGAATAAATGAAAACTCTCCAGATGATCAGAATTCATTCTTTTTTTTATTTTCTGCGAATTAAAACCTGAAAATATTTTTCTTGTTTTTAATCAACACAGGTCTGATTCATCTGATATTAAATATATATAAAATATATATAATTTAAATTATAACGGCTTCACATTCAACATGTGCTGTTTTTTTAATTATTAATAAAACTTCTCACAAACTAACCTGAAACCGTTTTGTATTATTTCAGTTTGATTGAGTTTCACTTTATTTTATTTTGTTCTGCTTAAACAAATAAACAGTGAGAATCAATGGATTTATAAACCAGATCAATGATTAAATGAAGCCTCTGTTTATCAGAAACATCTTTAATTAATATTAAAATGATGAACTGACTTCTCAGAACATTTTATTTTATCTTGACAGTAACGTGACCGTTTGATCCAAAATGACATTTCTGTCATCAACATGTCATTAATTGTTTTTCTGTATTTTTATATTTTAATCATTTAATGAATTATTACCTCTGGACTCGCTGTCAGAAGAGGAGCTGCTGGGACTTTTATCCTGATAGTCTTCTTCCGGTCCGGACTGGAACTGCTCGGCTTCTAGCTCGGGCTGACCCGGGTCAGAGTAGGGCCGACAATCCGCTAAGATGTCCCGGATCAGGAAAGAGGAGCTGACGGTGCGGGGCTGGAGCTGCTGCGGGGGGCCGGGCAGCGGAGCAGACTCCAGCCGGGGAGCAGACTCTCTTCGCGGGGAAGGAGGCGCCGAGCATCCGCTGCTGCTCCCCGGGCTGAGCTCCGGAGGGTCAGTCCGGGAGAGGAGCGCGCCGGGCGGCCTGAGGGAGAGCAGGGAATCGATGCGGAACACGGAGCAGCCGGAGGCAGAAAGCTCCATCTCCGCCCGGACTGAGTGACTGGTGAGTTTCCTGAGTCACAAGTTGAGCAGAAACAGCTGATCTCCGCAGAACAAAACATGAAAAACTCAAATATTAGAGTTTGGTTGTGACATGTGTCCCTTCTATTGTCTGGATTAAAAAATAAAATAAAAACCCAAACACTTTAACTGCTGAGTGCATCAATAACTGAATTATCGATCAGCAGCTGATTTCAGCACCAGGAACAGAGAGAGAGAGAGAGAGATTTATTAAACTGCTCCTCCAGCTGATTGTGTGTGTGTGTGTGTGTGTGTGTGTGTGTGTGTGTGGTATTTGAGGAGTTTTTCAGCTGTTACCAAAGTAACCACCTGGTCATATCACACAGGTTAGATTTTATCTGAACGTCAAGAAGCAGAAAAGAGCTCGGAGAGTTTGATGAGCTCACAGACTATCGATTGAGGATCGATTGCTCCCCAAGTCTAATAGTGGGGGGGGGCATCATCAGCACAGCGTGGTTCAATACATCTGATAAGTAAAACACTGATTCAACACTCAGAGTCATGATGCTTTATTTGTCTTCTGTCCCCTCAGGTCAGTCCAGACTGTACGTCCCCAGACCCTGAACGCCTCTCCTGGACACAGAGTCTGACTGATGAGCCCTGAACGCCCGGAGACGAGCCTCCTGGTCCCTGAAGGTATCCAGAGCAGGAGGAACCTGAGGAGAGAGGAGGTGACAGAGCTGCAGAGCTTCCTGTCAGCTGATTGATTGTCTAATAGAAGTATTGATCAGCTGTGAACAGTCAGTACCTGAGAGAAGCGGGGCAGTTTGAACGGAGTCTGAGTGACGGGCAGAGCTCTGCTCCTCCTCAGCAGGCTGGTCCTGGTGTCTGGGATACTACCTGGTTTTATCTGCACACACACACACACACACACATACACAGGTGTGTTTATGTCACTAGTAAGGACATTACATTAACTTGCATTCGTTCCTTTAAAACCATAAACGGACTCTGTTCAGACTCCTGTTTTGGTGTTCAGACGTGTTGAGTTCAATAATCTGGACACTGAGTGATATGTTTATACTGTGTATTGATTGATTAGTATGTAAATGTGTGATAAGTGTATGTTGTTAAACTGTCCAATAAGAACAGGAAGCTTCCACCACAAACTGTTTCCTCACCTGGAGGACTGAAGGACTACAACACCTGAGGTCATCTGTGTCACTGCACTAAAGCCGTCTCAGATCCACCTGGTTTACCTTGTGGGGACCTGCATCATATTGTCCCCATATAGAAGTCCCCACAATGTGACACACACACACACACACACACACTGAGCTGTCTCACCCTCTGCAGCTGTTGGTGGTTGCTGGTTTGATTCCTGCTCAGCTGTTGGTCCAGCCAGCGGCGAGCGTACTGATGAGAGAGGAGGTCAGACAGAGGAGACGGCGCCCTGATGGACAGATTGATCAGTGGAGCATCGATAACCAGTGATCAGTGATCAATGATCAGCTCGGTGGATGTTTTTCTGACCTGGTTGTGACTCCAAACGTAATGTCAGGCACTGCCGGGCGCCGTGAAGCCTCACCCTCGTGTTGTTTGGGGAAGGGGTTCTGGGTCAGGGCTCCGCCCCTCTGAGCCCGGTACTGACTCAGCTCTTTGGACGTCACCAGACCGGACTTCACCGCATCCCGGTTCAGAGACACAAAGTCCAGAGGGACTGGCCGATGAGGAGCAGAGTCTCCTCGTCTGGACTGAACCCTCCAACTGGACAGAACTGACACAACACAGAGAAAACTACAACTCCCAGCAGGCCTCACTGCAGCTGTCTAAATAAATCATCTTTCTATTATTCAATAAGGATGTGATCAGTAATATTTATATGGAAGATCAATCGATAAACATAAAACTAAAGACATTCAAAGGCTGAGCTAAAAAACTACACGTGACATTTCTAATAAATATAACAGCAGAGTCTCACACACACACACACACACTCTCTCTCACACACACACACAGGATTTAAGCAGATCTGTTTGTTTCAGATCTCAGGTTTAGTTTGGACTCTGGGTACAGTAAGCAGAACCCAGACCTGAACCCAGACCATCTGAGAGGTCTGAACGCTTCATAACAGAGCAACAGATCAGAAATACGTAAACCAGTGATTATAAACCAAAAACCAAGTCTGAAATGTCCTCACAAAGATAGAGACACACACACACCAGACCTGTGCATGTGCGTGCGTGGGTGTGTGTGTGTCTGTGTGCGCCTAAAATATTTTTCAGTGTAACCGGAAGGCACGCTGCCTGAGCGAGTGATCACAGATTTAGGAATATTATTTAGTTCAAGATGGCTAAACCAATGTGGATAAATATTTATTGCAAATTTCAAATTTAATTGTGGCGAAACCGGAAGTAGCAGTCAAAAATGGCGGACCTTATGTGCAGTACACCTTTACACTCACGCATGCGCGACTCACATCTACAGTTGATTGAGGTCGGGCAGTGTGCCTTACACTGAAACAACTACCACACACACACGAGCCAGACTGTTTTCAGTGTGTTCGCACTGAAATTATTTTACACGCACACACTCAGATACCCACACACACACAAGTAGCCTGCATCCTGCTGCCTGTGAAGGTGGTGGGGTGTGAACATTGTTCAGTGCGTGTGTGCACATTGTCATCGTGTATGTGCAAGTTTTCAATGTGTGTGTGTGTGTACGTTTTCAGTATATATATATATATATATATTATACATTAGCATGTAATGCTCATATTTGACCTCACTGTGCGCATGCTAATGTTTGTTAGCATGCGTCAAATATAAGCTAAGTTTGTACTCATTATGCAGAATTTCCCTCTGAGATGTACTGCAGTAGAAGTACACAGTAACATAAAATAAAAATACTTAGTTACTTATTTAGTTACTTTCCACCGCTGAGTACCGATGAACAGATTCAATTTAACTACTGTGTGTGTGTGTGACAGTAGTTGTTGTTTGCAGTGGGCGGGGCTTACCCTCGGCCACGCCTCCATCTTTGAGCTTGCTGCTGGTGGTTCCAAAAATGAAATCTGGACCAGGACCTGACAGACCTCTGGACCTGGTCTGTCCCAGAGACGCCTGCACACAGGAGGGGGGACATCATCATCATCATCATCATCATCATCACATGAAGTCAGTCAGCAGCGTCTCACTGCAGAAACATCTTCAGTAACTCCTGATGACTGTTTCCAGAATCCTCCTCAGTGGTGCGTTTAAGGACTGAGTTCTGCTGTTTCCTGAACAGGATGATACTGTTCAGCAGTCAACTCTTAAATCTCAGAACGTCCTTGAACGCACCATCAGGGAGAGTCTCTGATCTCAATCTACACACAACGATGATGTCACTAAACACTGACTGTGATGTCATGTCTCTCAGCTGGTTGGTGTGTGTGTGTGTGTGTGTGTGTGTGTGTGTGTGTGTGTGTGTGTGTGTGTGTTGCCAGCCTCCTCTGAGTCTGTGCTGCCATCTAGTGTTCATCAGGAGGTTTTACACTCAGCAGGAATCCGACTGACAGTCTGACAGCTCATTATGATGTCACAACAACTGCATGATGTCATCATCTGCAACCGGTTAAAGGGAGGAATGGCTCATTTCTATATCATTATAATAATTAAATCATCTTCTATTAATTAAATTAACTGACACAAAACTATAGCTCCTTCACAATAAAAGCCCTGCAGCTCCACAGTGGTCGGCAGTATATCTGTACATTGGTCTCCTGTGAGGTTTTGATATGACAGTATCTGAACATGATGCTGTGTGTTGATGCAGCGTCTCGTTCACCTTGATGAGCAGGGGATTGGTCAGCATGGAGTCTCTGACCACGCCCACCCTCGGTGACGACATGTTTCCTCTGATGATGAAGACTGATGATAAGGAGCAGAGTGAAGACTCCTCACAAGGGTTTCTGTAGAGGACAGTGACAGCAGTTAATAGTACTGTTAGTTAATACTGTACTGTTAGTACTGCTGTCAGAGGTGGAACACAGTAACAGTACACAGTGTACTGCAGTAAAAATGTTGGTTAAATGTGGAGGATCGTGGAGAAGAAGAATTGTCTAAAGTTTACTGAAAGTTTTAACTGAAAGTTTGTTTTATGTTAATGAGCAGAACATGTGACAAAGTCTCACATCGCAGCAAGAAAAAACAATATTAACTGAAATAAGTCTTTGCTTGATTCACAGCACTGTGACTGTGATGTAAACAGCATAAAACACATTTTCTTTTTAAAGTTATTGTAAAGTTGTTTTAGGTCTGAGTTTGAGTTATTTCTCTAATTATGTACAAAAGTCAACGAGGTTCTGAATTAAGTTTTCTTCTCGAACAGAATCTGACAGCAGCAGTTTTTGAATGATGCTACAAACAGTCATAAATACTCAGCTGTAGATAATATATCCATGTACTGAACAGTTTTACAGATCAAACTCTCTGACAGTTGTTACAATAAACATTAACAACAACAGCAACTTGATTTCAAACATAAAAACAGGCTCGTTTTGAATCATCGAACACGTGTTTCAGTCAGTTATTCCAAACATAAACCTGTCAGCTGATCACACTGTTAATAAACACAACGTTTCCTCTAAACCTCCTCCGCTGTCAGATACAGATACTGTCAGTACTGATGAAACTACTGATACTTGTAGTACTTAGAGTAATTAATATACCGATAATAATCACCTGTTTTCTGTCCCCTCCGGTGTCGGGCTGCACCGTTGCTATGGAAACAGGACGCTAAACTTTGACGTTAAACTGCAGCAGAAAAAAAACAACTCAACCGGAAGTTTCTGATTAAACAGTCTTCTTCACTTCCGCCTGAACTGACGTCACTTTTATTAATAAAGTTATTACAGTGAAACAGAAACACGGAGAGATCCACGAACACCTGAACTGAACCGTTCACCTGCAGGGGGCAGCAGAGAGCACTGCTGCATTCACGGACTGTGGGAGAAATAGAAATACTGAAGGACTGAAAAGAAAAAGGGGAAACACAAAAAAAAAAATCTGTATTTTTATAAAAATAAATAAATAAATAATAAAAATAAAAATTTGAAAAAATAGATATGTTTTTGGTAACGCTTATTTTGCACTTATTTTCTTAATAATTTCCTTGGAAGTTTCCTGGAACACTGTTTGTCATTTGGTACTAATTTTAGAGAAAATTGAGATACATTTATTTCAGTTATGTTTATTTAGTTGTAATTACAGTTAAGGTCAACCTCTTTTATTGTCATGAACACAACAGTTACAGTGAATATTAGACTTCGGGTTCCTCCATCAATTAGACCTCAAATGACACCTCAGCTCCTTTTAATACTTTAATACTTCAAACCCTTTCACTGCTTCAGTGTCAGTTGACACTTCAACTGCTTTAAGCCCTAAACAATATTTCACAAGTAAATAATTAACATTTTAAAACATTTAAACCAGTTTACCATGTTTGTTCATGAAATGTTCAGCGTCAGCAAGAACGCTTCCATTTTCTTTTTTAGGTAACTGTGTTGTCAATTTCCCATCCGAGAGGGAGATCATGAACGCAGCACGGTTGTTACGTCAGTTCTCGCGTCAGTCTCAGATTGAGAAAGATCGTCTATTTAAAACACGGTTTACTCTGCGGTTAAAACAGAGAGACGGAGAGCCGTTACCATAGCAACCCAAAGCGACCAGGCACAATGATGATCCTGTTCAAGTGTTTCTTTATTTCTGTGTATGTCTTAATGACTGTCAATGATAAAGTTTTTATTTTACAAATATATTTATTTAGTTTTCACGGTGTTGGGTACAAGCCGTTCTGGTTCTCCGGAAACCTGCTCAGAGTGACACGTCTGTCCTCCCTCCTGCTCTCTGCTATAAACACACGTAGCTGTTAGCGGAGCAGCTGCTCTCATGTCTGCCCGGGTCTCTCTGCTTGTTGTCGGCAGAAACTCTCCAGCTCTCTGACAGCCTGTTCTCGGTGTGTCTCTCCCCGGACCGCAGGGATGCTCCGGTTCTGGTTCAAAGCGGCGGTCGTCCTCTGGCTCGTCCCCGGGTGTCTGGCACCCGCAGCCCGGCTGTATACGGAGGAGGACCCGCTGGTGATCCTGAGCAGCAGCAGCCTGAAGCCCACCGTCAGTAACTCGTCCTCGGCCTGGCTGGTCCAGTTCTTCTCCTCCTGGTGTGGACACTGCATCCAGTACTCCAGCACATGGAAGGCCCTGGCCCAGGACGTCAAAGGTACCGCAGTAAACACTCATGGCTTGGTTCCTCGTCCTCCCCGGTCCGTACTATTCTCATTTGTAAACAGCAACACCAGACTCCATTCAAAATATGACTATTTACTTGATTCCTGGTTGATCGATAAAACGACGATAAGTCTTTAAGTATCACTCGGTGTGTTTTCTGATTCTGTCGTATTCCCCCTTTAGTTCGGTATCAATACATTCCAAAATCCAACAGGTCTTTACAGGAAAATCTCAACTCCGCGTCGTGTGACAAACGATTGCTTAAATGTTTTAAGTTGTGTGAAGCAACTGAAAAGTAGCAGATTTTTGAATGAAGTTCTGAGTGATGGCGTGATTCCGTACAAGAATGGCACCCTGTTTTGAACTAGCTAACAGTACCTTACTGTAGAGAAGGCTCACCTAATATATATCTGAATAAACACTTATTACTGCAGTATTAATTAAACAGCGGTTAGCTCAAACTAGCTGTGTGTTTGTCACTGAATCTCAATGTTATTAACAAACAGATGGATTATTTGAGACTGGTAGCTTCACTCACAACACTGACTCTAGCTATGGAAGTAAAGGACGCTGGGGATGTAACAGATTCCTATGAACCACCATCATCACTCAGCAGCTCAGACAGACGGTAGTTAGCCTGATTAAGCTAACAGGTAGTTGTGCTAACCCACAAAATGAGCTCATGTTGCCAGGCAACAGACAGGTGACACTTGAGTTAATTCGGGTCTCTGAGCAACAAAAAACGTAAAGTCAAACCTGAATCACAAAAATATAGATTTATTTATTTATTATATTTATAACGCTGTAGCTGTAAAGGCTGTTAGCTCAGTTAGCTCAGCTAGCTAACAGGAGAGTCAGAGCTCTGAAGCAAAACACTTGCAATCAAAATCGATTTTTCTGCAGTTTAGTCTGTGAAGCAAATATTGATCTCAAACACATTTTGAACCAGCACTCCTCTGCTCCGATAACCACTGTTTTAGTTTAGTTTAGATTAGATTAGATCAGATTAGTTTAGATTAGTTTAGTTTAGTTTAGTTTAAATTAGTTTAGTTTAGATTAGATCAGATTAGTTTAAATTAGTTTAGTTTAGATTAGATTAGATTAGTTTAGATTAGTTTAGTTTAGTTTAGTTTAAATTAGTTTAGTTTAGATTAGATCAGATTAGTTTAAATTAGTTTAGATTAGATTAGATTAGATTAGATCAGATTAGTTTAGTTTAGATTTAGTTTAGATTAGATTAGTTTAGATTAGTTTAGATTAGATTAGATTAGATTAGATCAGATTAGTTTAGATTAGATTAGATTAGATTAGATTAGATCAGATTAGTTTAGATTAGATTAGATTAGATTAGATTAGTTTAGATTAGATTAGATTAGATTAGATCAGATTAGTTTAGTTTAGATTAGATTAGATTAGTTTAGATTAGATCAGATTAGTTTAGTTTAGATTAGATTAGATTAGATTAGTTTAGTTTAGATTAGATTAGTTTAGATCAGATTAGTTTAGTTTAGTTTAAATTAGTTTAGATTAGATTAGTTTAGTTTAGATTAGTTTAGATTAGATCAGATTAGTTTAAATTAGTTTAGTTTAGATTAGATTAGATTAGATCAGATTAGTTTAAATTAGTTTAGTTTAGATTAGATTAGATTAGATCAGATTAGTTTAGATTAGATTAGTTTAGATCAGATCAGATTAGTTTAGATTAGTTTAGTTTAGATTAGATTAGTTTAGTTTAGATTAGTTTAGATTAGTTTAGTTTAGATTAGTTTAGATTAGATTAGTTTAGTTTAGATTAGTTTAGATTAGTTTAGATTAGTTTAGATTAGATTAGATTAGTTTAGTTTAGATCAGATTAGTTTAGATTAGTTTAGTTTAGTTTAGATTAGTTTAGTTTAAATTAGTTTAGTTTAAATTAGATTAGATTAGATCAGATTAGTTTAGTTTAGTTTAGATTAGTTTAGTTTAAATTAGTTTAGTTTAAATTAGATTAGATTAGATCAGATTAGTTTAGTTTAGATCAGATTAGTTTAGTTTAGTTTAGATTAGTTTAGTTTAGATCAGATTAGTTTAGTTTAGATCAGATTAGTCAAGTGAGGTGTTTGTGTGTAAATGGTGAAAGTAGCTGAAGTGAAATGTTTTCACTTTGTACTAAAAGTCCAACAGTTATCAGATCTTTACCACACACTGTCTGCCAGGAATAAAACACTGCGTTAAAAACATTAAATTAATGGAACTGATGATTCTTGTTATTATCAGTTATTAGTCGATTATTCTGTTAGTTGATCAACAGCAAATTGATCTGATTTTCATAACTGATAAACAGTGAAGTCACTTTTCAAGCCATGATGTCAAACATTTGATGGTTTTAGTTCTGCTTTTTCTGAGTTTATTTATCTCTGAAACAACATATAATCTGACACTTTAACACACGAGCATCAGAACACACACACACACACACACCAACCTGTGGGAATCAGTCTGCTGTCTTTACTCTCCATCTGCCTCCATCCCTCTGGGGAATAATTCAACTGGAGACCAGCTGCCCCTCTAACACACACACACACTCTCTCTCTCTTTATGTGGACCTGCTGTCAGAGTCAAAGGACTTCTGAGAGACAAAGACCCCCCCCGCCCGAATCCTGAGAGACAGCCAGCTGGAGACAACACACACACAAACACACACACACACACACACACACACACACACACACACACACACAAACGGTGTAGGTTTGGTTTGGTGTGTGTGTGTGTGTGTGTGTGATAGATGCAGTCAGTGTCCTGTTTATGAGGAACAGCTCAGTGAGTTCAGCAGTCTGTATTGATCCTGCTTCATGAAGGTGTGTGTGGAGGTCCTGGTTCTGCCAGCAGGTGTTGGTGTCCCTGGGGGTTTCCATCTTGTTGTGTCCAGTTCTGCTGAGTCTGGACTGTGGATGTATAATCAGACCTGGATACGCCGTCGCTCAGCCTTGTTTCCAGTGTTTCCCAGTGGCCACTCGCAGTATTGCAGCTAAAAATTCATAGAGATATAACTTCTCTCCCCCCCGTCTCCCTCCCTCCCTGCCTGTCTGTCTCTCAGACTGGCAGCAGACCATCAGTGTGGCGGTGTTGGACTGCGCTCAGGAGGAAAACTTTGACGTCTGTAAAGAGTACAGCATCAAGTTCTACCCGACATTCAAAGTATGTCACAGTACTGTGTACTACCTGAGTACTAGTACTGTATACTGAGTTTTCACAGTGTGTACTAGTACTATGTAATACCCTCAGTGTGTAGTAATATGTAATAACATTATTGATCTGTCTGTCTTCAGTATTTTCGGGCTCACAGTCCAGAGACAGACAGAGGGACGACCTACAGAGGTGAGACACACTCACACTTCCTGTCTCACAATACCTGTCTCACACCTTCAGTCTGTCTGCAGATTTGTGTTACATTAAGTGTCTGTTGGACTTCACAGCACAATCACTGACAGATGATACTGATATATTCCTGAGGCCTTTCAGTCTTCTTAAACACCGTCAGTCTGTCTGTCTCTGTAACTGTCTGTCTGTCTCCAGGTGCAGACAGAGAGATCCAGTCAGTGAGACAGTTGATGGTGAACATCCTGCAGAACCACACCAAGCTGGACTGGCCTGATCACTGTCCTCCACTGGAACCATACAGGTACCAGGATCTGACGGGACCTGATGGGACACAAACAGCTCTTTAGAAAAAGTCTTTCTGGACTTTATTTTAGTGTGAAAGAAAACGTTTTCACTTGATCGTTGACATCAGAGCTGATGTGATTATTCAATCAATCAATTTAATAGGAGTGCAGAAAAATAATGAGAAACTATTTAGAGAATTGATTGATCATGTGACAGTGATTCTGTGGTTCAACGTCTCCAGAGTGACGACTGATCAGCTTTAATATTCAGTTCATCTCTGGACAAACAAAAACCAAAGAAGCGTCAGCGGTCACGTGACCCGGAGCTGGTGGACTGTTTGTTTTATATCACAGTGAACTGGATCTGTTTATGCAAATCTGTCTGTCTGTCTGTCTGCCTGTCTGTCTGTAGCTCTGTGGAGCTGCTCCCTCTGTTAGGTCAAAGGTCAGATCACTACACTGCCATCATCATAGAGGAGCCAGACTCCTACGTAGGACGAGAGGTACGACCACGAGACAGGATGATACGGTTCAACTGGAACTGAGAGCTGAGGCTCTAACTGCCTGTGTGTCTGTCTGCCTGCCTGTCTGTGTCTCTCAGGTGATCCTGGACCTGCTGCAGTACTCAGGTGTGGAGGTGAAGAGAGCTCTGAGCTCTGACCCCCCCCTGCTGGACGCTCTGAAGATCACAACCTTCCCCTCCATCTACCTGCTGCACCCAAACGCAACACACACACACCTGCACGTGTGAGTGAACACACACACACACACACACACACACACACACACACACACACACAGATGTTAAAGTACTTGTGTACTTGTGAGGACCCTCAGTGATATAAAACAGAGGTTTTCAAACTACTTCTTCTTCTTCTTCAGTCAGAAGCGGCTGCGTTTCTTCTTCTCCTCCTTGATAAGGACGTTACCTGGAGTTCAGCGCAGGTTGAAGTCGGGCGGCAGCAGTTCCAGTGGAGGTCAGACGGGGGCGCTGCCAGACAAACAGAGCACAGAGCCCTGGAGAGACTTCGACAGGTCAGAGACTCAGTTAGACCAGCTCGGCTTGTGGAGTCAGAGGGTCATCAGTAAACCTGTTTCTGTCTCTCTGCAGGTCCAAGGTGTACACAGCTGATCTTGAGTCCGCCCTCCACTACCTGCTGAGAGTGGAACTGGCTACCCATAATACCCTGGAGGGGGAGGAGCTGAAGATCTTTAAGGACTTTGTCACTTTGGTTGCAAAGGTAAGCAGAGAGCTGCAGTCCTTCAGTCCTAACACTACTTCCAGAACCAGAGACACCTGAAATACCTCCTCACATGCTGCCTGTCTGTCTGTCTGTCTGCCTGTCTGTCTGTTTCTACCTGTGCAGTTGTATCCAGGTGGAGGTTCTGTGGTGAAGCTGATGGAGACTCTCTCTGATTGGCTGCTCAGTTTGCCGCTGCAGCGAATCCCCTACCAGGCCGTCCTGGACCTGGTGGACAACAAGATGAGGGTGAGACACACACACACACACACACACACACACACACACACACACACACACACAGATCAGTAGCTGACTTCCTGTTTCCTGTCCAGATCTCAGGTGTGTTCCTGGGGGCGGAGCTTCGCTGGGTTGGTTGCCAGGGCAGCGAGGCGGGGCTTCGAGGTTACCCATGTTCCCTCTGGACTCTGTTCCACGTCCTGACCGTCCAGCATGATGCTACGCCCACCGCACTGGAAAACACAGGTACACACACACACACACACACACTCCTGGTAGATGACTTTGTAACATGAACAGGTATTTCTGTTGTTTAACAAAGAATGGTGAAGGTGTCCCTGTGAGACTCTGTGCAGAGTCCTGGTCCTGATAAACCTTCAGACTCGTGGGTCTGTTTCTCTCCTCGAACTGCACCTGAGACAACACGTCAACAAGTCCTCTGAAGCTCCAAATGGTTCTCACACCTGTGGTAGAGGTCTACCTGTGTGTGATTTCTGTTACATTCTAGCGTCTCCCATCTTCTTCTGCTGAGTGTGACCCCTGTCTGTCTGTCTGTCTGTCTGTCTGTCCTGCAGGTCTGGAGGGCGAGGCGGCTCCGGTGCTGCAGGTGATGCGTCGGTACATCAGGAAGTTCTTCGGCTGCGAGCAGTGTGGACGACACTTTGAACAGGCAGCAGCCGCCAGCATGGACAGAGTCCAGAACAGAGAGGAACAGATCCTCTGGCTGTGGAACCAACACAACAGGGTCAACTACAGACTGGCTGGTACACACACACACACACACACACACACACACACACACACACACACACACACAGCAACATGTGGTCTCTGAGACTTCATGAGAGGCTGGTCCAAATCTAACTTAGTCCCATCTGGAGTTGTCAGAGGTCAGAGGTCAATGACGGGTCGACCATGTGATTGTGTAGCACTGGTCCATAGAAATGATATAAACAGTGATTATGATAGAAAACCTCCTTCCAGCTGCAGAAGCTGTTTCTAACTGTTCTTCAGTATCACAGTGATCCAGTGACAGCTGTCTGTACATCCATGGTCCACTGCAGACAGCTCATTCAGCTACATGTGAGCTAATACAGACTGACTCCATGGCAACATTATACTTCCTGTTTACACCCCCCAAAGCATCATGGGAACTGTAGTTCCATTAACCCATTAACAGAAGTCAGAAAAGAATATAGAATAATAACAGGAGTTATTTTAAGTTCATGTTCAAAATGTCTCATCAGCATGGTTCTTATATCTGTCCTCCTCCTCCTCCTCCTCCTCCTCCTCCTCCTCCTCCTCCTCCTCCTCCTCCAGGCTCTCTGAGTGATGACCCCCTCTTCCCTAAAGCCCCGTGGCCGAGCCCCTCCCTCTGCTCCTCCTGCCACGAGGAGAAAAATGGCGTCCACGTCTGGAACCACGACAACGTCCTCCTCTTCCTCCAACAACACTATGGAGCCTCTAACCTGTCTCCCAAATACTCCCTGACTCCCCCACGACTCCCCGCACCGCCTCCTGATCTTGAGCCTGATCCTGTACAGACCAGCCAGCCTCAGGAGGAGCACCGAGGAGGAGCAGGAGCAGGAGCAGGAGCAGGAGCAGGAGAGAGGAAGGAGCCGGAGAGGAAAGCTGAGGAGCAGCCGGAGCCTCGACCCGGACACCAGGCCCTGAGGGGGGAGGAGAGGGGGGAGGTTCTGGGTCACGGGGGAGGAGGTGGAGCAGCAGGAGGAGGTGTTTGGATTCTGGGTCTGGGTTTTAACAGCGTGGACATGAGCCTGTGTGTGGTCCTGTACATCTGCTCCTGCCTCTTCCTCATGCTCCTCTTCTTCTTCTTCAAAGTCCGATCCAGGAGGTGGAAACTCCGACACTCCCGCCTCCACGTCTGACGCGGACCGGCCCAGTTTATACAGGACCAGACCAGTTTGAGCCAGCTCTGGTTCAGGTCTGGGTCTGGAGGCAGAGTTAAAAACTGGTCTTCACTCACACCTGTGTTAACGGTTTTAAAGGGCCAGTCCACCACAGACCGCCTGCCGTCATGTTTACATTGAAAACAACGGAGGGCGGCTGCTGCTCTCATGACCTCTGACGGCTCTTTGTGCGTTACCATGGCAACAATAAAAACTCCAGCAAGGGGATGATTCGGAAGCTGATTCACCTTTTCACCAGCAGAGAGCAGCGGAGCGTCAGGTGAATAAAACCTGCTGGATTCATCGTCTGATTGAAAACCTGTTGCTCCATTTAGCTGCGTGAGGAGGTCGGAGGAGGAGGTCGGAGGAGGAGGTCGGAGGAGGAGGAGGAGGAGGAGGAGGAGGACGCTGTCTGAATGCTCCTGGAGTCGGCCGGATTCTAGCCCTGAATTGGACGTCCGACTAGTTTTAGAATGAAAGATTAAAACCTGAAGTGTGAGTTAAACTCTCTCACCTTGCTGCTCCCCATACCCACCCCTGAACCGGACCACGCTGGACTGGACTTTGGAGTTTAATGGCTCAGATGAGGAACCTGGTCTGGATCTGTTGTATTTATAGAATCAGTTTAAAACTTGGACCGGACTCTCAGGACTGGATTTATTTATTTTTACATTTAAAACTCAAACTCTGTTCAGACCGGGATTGAACCTGCTGGTCTGGGTTTAAACGTCCCAGAACTCCACAGGAGGGACGTGGACATGATGGACCAGCAGCACACTGGGACTGAACTGGACCAGACTGGTTCTTCTGAGTTCACTTTGTGCCAAATGTTTAACCTGCTGACAGACGACACACCTGTCCTCTCAGGCCCCGCCCCCTCCTCTGTGTGTGTGTGTGTGTGTGTGTGTGTGTGTGTGTGTGTGTGTGTGTGTGTGTGTGTGTGTGTGTGTGTGTGTGTTTCTTAACTGTGAAACATGGAGCCGTCCCGATGAATGGATCCTGCAGACTGATTGATTGATTGATTGATTGATTGATTGAACACATCTTCAGTTTGGATCTTTTATAAAACACAAACACAACAAATTAGACTGAAGTTGAGAAAAGGAAGTAAGACTCATATGTTTTTAAATCTGAACTGTAATCAGAAGTATTGTGTGTATTTCCAGTATTTTGATCATTACAATATCTTGTGACTGATTGATCTCTATTATTGTATCCATCATTTACTGCGTGAAACTGTCATTTATAAACAGACAGTATTTTCCCAGATTGTGAATAATAGAAAAAGAAAACGTGTAATAAAAGTCAAAATGGAAAAGCTTCAACAGAAAAAGTCAAAAGCTTAAATTTTAAAAACTTAAATTGAAATGTTGTCGGAAAACAAAAACTTAGTCAGAGTTTATATTTAGGAGCTGTTTATCTTTAAAACATTTAATTTCCTGTTTATATTCAGTTAATCAGATTATTACTGAGAAGGGCAGTAAAATCAGCTTTTCTGCTGTTTTCTGTTTAAATTTTCCTCTTTGATTCATTTTCTCTTATTCATCAATTATTTTGTCTTTTTTCTTTCCTATTTATTATTTTTCATGTTCCCTTTTAATATCACTTATTTTTATTTTTCCTTTTATTTTGTTATTTTAACATTTGTTTTTTTTCTGGATAAAATGATCCTCCGTACTTGAAGCTGTCTAAATGTGACGGTTAGTTTGTTTCAGTGACGTCAGGTGGCTTCAGGTGCAGTGTTGACTCTAATATTTATTCAGTGTTTATTTTTGTGGTGATATTCGTGATTTCACAGTGACGGAGTGACGACGAGCCCCCTGATGGATGTTTGTCTGCTGGTGCCTGAACGCACCACAGCTTCACCTTTAAGACTAACAAACCTGCTCTCTGCTTCTTTTAGTTTGTATTTTCTGATGAATCATTTTAATGAGATGTAAATAATCCGTCTGAATAAATGATGTTGCTGCAGCTCTCACTGACTCATGCTTACTGCAGGTTGCTGGTTGAAGCTGAGTATCGCTGCCCTGAGCCACTGAGCAAGGCAGCAGCTCAGAGGCCCAGGCTTCTGAAACAGCTCTTTAAAATGGGCTGTCTGACCTTTGACCTTGTCAGGTTGCTTCATACTTAATGTGACGAAAGGAAGAAGACAAAGTTCAAAGTGTAGAATGTTTTGGGGATTTACAGCCATGCTAACAGGTTAGCTCTGGACGGTAATGTCACTCAGTCATCCACAATGAGAATTACAACAACAGCAGCTAACAACAGCATGCTAACATGCTCACTATGATAATGCTAACATGCTGATGTTCAGCAGGAATAATGTTTACCATGTTCACCATCTTAGCTTAGCATATTAGCATGCTAACATTAGCTAGTTAGCAGTAAACAGAGTGCAGCTGAGGCTGATGGGAATGTCTGTAGTTCTGCAGGTATTTGTATTGGACACATTAACATGTTGACCTGATGATGGCGCTAGATGAAAAGTCAGAGGATCAGCAGAGTTATTACAGTTCATCCTGAGGGGATCATGAACAATGAAGCACAGACAGGCAGACAGACAGGCAGAGCCGTGCTGCTGACAGGTTAAAAGATAAATGGCGCCTGTCTGTAGCGTTGTTGACGTCGGCCATGTTTGTTGACTCCACCACAGCCTCGCCCAACTCACCTGCATGTTGAGAGTCTGACAGCTGATGTCAGGATGTCCTGACCTCACACACACACACACACACACACAGCAGCAACTGTAGCTCCAACAATAACATCCATCCACCCGTCTCTCTCTCTCTTTAATATTGGATGGAGAACTTTAAATACAGACACCACATCTGTCTGTCTCTCTCTCTGAGACAGACAGACGGGTTAGACAGGCAGGCAGGCAGAGTCTGTCTGTCCCTACAATAACTGTCTCTCTCTCTCTCTTAACTGTCTGTCTCTCATGTTAGAAACTATTCTGAACTGTATGTGATGATGGAGGCTGAGGCTGCAAAAAGCTGCTGCTGCTGTGTGTGTGTGTGTGTGTGTGTGTGTGTGTGTGTGTCTGCCTGGCACACAGTCGCAGTATGCACGCTATGTACTCAGCATGCCAACTCAGCCTCGGCACTGCAATGCAGCGCTGTGCATTTGGCCAAGTCATGCCACACACACACACACACACACACACACACACACACACTCACTCACACACACTGTGTGAGTGAGTGTGTGTGTGTGTTGTCTGCAGTGTGTTCTTCTCTATAGTGGATGAGCAGTGTAATGCATGCTCGCTCGCCCGCCCCTCTCTCTCTCTCCTCGTCCTCTGCAGGGCAGTTAGCCGCATTAGCTCCCTTGCTGTCCTCAGATGACTCCTCCTCTTCGTCCCTCCTCTTCCTCCTCCTCGGCTGTCTGCTGTGTCTCTGCCCCCCCCCCCCCCCACTCCCCTCCTGTGACACACCAGACGATGCATTGACTGAGCGGAGGAGAAGAAGAAGAAAACCTCTCCCAGCCAGCCGTCCTGCTGCTGCATGGAGGAGAAGCTGAGGAGGAAGAGGAGCAGAGAGGAGGTGAGGAGCTGTCTGTCTTTCTATCTACCTGTCTGTCCGCTTGTCTTACATCCATCCTCCTCTAACTGTAACTGTTCTGTCTGTCTGTCTGTCTCTGCACTCTGAAACTGTTTCTATCTCTCTTTATCTACCTGTCTGTCTCTCTCTGCTTTCTGTCTGTCTGTTTACACTGTTGTCTGCCTGCCGCCTGTCTGTTTCTCTGAGCTGTCTGTCTGTCTGCTCAGACTGTCTGTCTCTCTGCTGCAGCTGCACTGTAAACAACAATAACGCTGAACTGAACTGAACTCTGAAACAGACTGAACACACCTGGACTGGACTCTACTGGACTAGGACTGTACCAGACTTTACTGTACTGGGCTGGACAATACCAGACTGTCCTAGACTCTGCTGGACTAGACTGTACTGTTGCTCAGGTGTGATTCAGGATCAGTCTGATAAACACCATCACAAAGTGTCTGTGATGAGTACATTTTTGAGAAACTTGTACTTTAAACCTCAGAGGGAAATACTGAACTTTAGTTACTTTGCAGATTCAGATCATTAAAACAAAATATTATCAACTAAGAAATGATGATGTGTGATTATTGATTAAACTGCCAGCAGAATGTAAAGTCATTAAACTGAGCTCCACCTTTATTAAAGTGATGAACACATTAATGCATCAATAATTATAATCAATAATATCATATATATTATTCTGCATAACAAGTACTTTCACTTTTGGTACTTTAAGTATATTTTGATGCTAATACTTTTGTACTTTTACTTCAATAAGATTTTAAATGCAGGACTTTTACTTGTAACAGATCCGAGTACTTCTTCCACCGCTGCTGATTAGACTCTTTTAAACTCTGTATATCAGCTTGGTCACATGGAAGTTATTGGTGTAAATTAGACAATATATTATTAATGACATTATACTGTGGATTGATCACGTCTGACTGAGCAGTTGATCAAAGATCAGCATCTCTAGTTCCCTTTGATGTTCAGTCTCTCACTAACTTGGATATAAAACCTGCTGATTCTGTCTAGATGTCAGTGACGACCTTTGACCTTTTCATATCACACAGAGGTGAGAGTGACAGCTGTCAGAGTGAGTGCTGGGTGGGAAAGGAGAAACAAGCTCTGGTGTAATAATAATAATAATAATAATAATTGACTGTGACCTGGCTGGTTAGCTGTACAGCTGGTGACACAGGATCATATCATCTGCGTAGAAACAGACATTACTATTTATGTTGGAAAATACATATGATTTATGTGTAGAATATAAATAGCAGGGATCTCATATTGATCCTTGTGGGATCGACTATCAGTAATCTGCAGTCTGAACTCACCAGAGAGATCTGATCTGAACCATAAGCAGAATCATCAGAACCAATAAGCAACTTATTCAAAAAACAATAAAGAAACACATCAGTGTTGGACTCAGTCTGTAAAATATTATAGTTATTTTATTCTTTTTTATACAGTTCACTGTTAATTTATAATATCTGGAAACATAAAGATGTAAAGCCTTTAGATTTAGATTCAAAGTTCTACATGCTGTCAGTAAAATAACCCCTGATTTTCATCAGGATTATTAAGAATTAAAATCGTGTGACATGTAACTGATGAGTTCATGTTCAGCAGAAATATTTTGTGACAGAAATACGAAGCTGCTGCTGCAACACACAGAGGTTACCTCTGGAGGATGTCAGGTCACATGTTGACTGTGCAGCCGGAGATAGAGACCAGGAGACCAGAGGAAATGGATCAATGGACGACTGGACTGAGGTCAATACATGAAAGACAGAAGGTAGAAAGACAAGAGAATAATGAGATGAAGTGATGTCACCGTGACCTTCAGCCATGCTGCCTCTGGATGTTTGATGACTCATATCTGTGAATATATTTTCTTCCCTGGACTCCCTCCATGTTTGTTAGCTTCATTGTTCACTTCAGAGAACAGAGACAAATGTGTATCACAGTCAGATTGATCACCTGATCACTGAGTGTAACACCTTTTTTCTCCGTGTCGCTCTGTGGACACATTTCAGCTGGTTCTGGTTCTGATGCTGCCAAACACTTTATGTATGTTGCTGCTATTTTGTCTCACCTTGCTGCAGTGACGTACAGGTGTACTCCAGGACCCTGTGACATCACCGGTGGGTGTGGTTACAGGTGCAACACTTCTGCCTTCTGTTATAATAGTTTAGTTCCAGCAGCTGATTTAGGTGTTTAGTTCTGTTGGTTCTCTGTCGCCATGCTGCTCATAATGTAAACATGAGGATTTAATGAAGATTTATAAAAGACAAATAGATTTCATGGAGCAGCTGATAACAGCACAGAACAGAAAAGACATCTCACCGCCTTAAAAACATTTAACTAACTAAAGTTTAGCAGATTATAATTTTAATGACATTTGATGACAATATTTTCAACATATAACCAGTCCAACAGGATCTGCTGCACAGGTTTCTTGTTCAAAGCATTTAAAAAATGAATTGACATATATCGATGTGTTATTGACAAGTTTGTAAGTGAAGGACTGCTGCAGTGACGGAGGTTCGTCTACGTCCACCTGCAGTCTGGATTCATCTGCAGTAGCAGACTGAATCAGGTTCTCAGACAGCTGAAACAACACGTTACCTCCATGGACTTTGTCAAATGTGACTTTTTAAATCACATATTATTTGACATTTTATCACGTTATATTATTTACATAATATATGTCACATGTGAAATGTGATTCACATGAATACATGTTTTTTTGTCCTTGAAGTTATGAGATTTGTGCACAAGTTGTGCAAAGATTATAATTCATTATTTACATTCTCAGGCAAGCGAACATTTCCAGGGGAGTCTGTAACCTGAAGGTTTCTAACATGTTCATGTGGAGTGATTTTTATTTTTGTGTTGACAGAATTGTTTTTTATTTGGTCACTTAGAGTTGTTGTTCTATATAAAATATATAATTGATATAATAAGAGTGGTGGAGAGGAGAGGAGACAGAATCTGAGAGGAGTCAGATGTGATTGTGTTTTCTCAGTTTGTTCTGCACATGAGAAGGTGTGAAACTGTCATCCTCTAAACCCCCCCACCTCCTCTCTCTCCCACCTCCTCTCTCTCCTCCCCCCTCCCTGCTCTCCCCCACCCCCCAACCTCCTCTCTTCTCATGTTCTAGCTGTGTCTCTGTGAGTTCACCTCCATCCTGATGATCTTCAGTCTCCTCCTCCTGGCCGTCCTGCTCTGACTCAACACCCTCGAACTAACCCCCCCCCCCGCCTC
The DNA here is from genome assembly GCA_008360985.2 of Macquaria ambigua. Classification (NCBI taxonomy): domain Eukaryota; kingdom Metazoa; phylum Chordata; class Actinopteri; order Centrarchiformes; family Percichthyidae; genus Macquaria; species Macquaria ambigua. The sequence continues at coordinate 36,564 of VMKM01003225.1, forward strand.
CCCCAGCCCTGACCTCTGACCTCCCTGTTTCCTCCACAACAACATGGATCTGAAGCGTTTTGAAGGTGATAACCGCAGGATCCCTGACACTTAAACACTCTGAACTCTGGCTGGTCAGGACCGCCGGCTAGTCTGAACCTTCAGTCACTTCCTGTCCCGTCCTCCTCTGGACCAACGGCGTCCATCATGTCGGAGGGCCTGCTGCAGGTGGAGATCCCAGACTTCGGCAGCAGCGTGCTGGGCAGCCTGAACGAGCAGCGGCTGCTGGGTCACTACTGCGACGTCTCCATCCTGGTGCAGGGTCAGGCCTTCAAGGCGCACCGGGCCGTCCTCGCCGCCTCCTCGCTTTACTTCAGAGACCTGTTCAGCTCTGCAGCCGACTCCTCCTCTTCATCCTCTTCCTCGTCCTCCTCCTCCTCCTCCCAGGCGGTGTTCGAGCTGCCGTCCTCGGTGACGCCGACGTGTTTCCAGCAGATTCTGTCCTTCTGCTACACGGGGCGCCTCAGCATGGCCGCCAGTGAGCAGCTGGTGCTCATGTACACCGCCGGGTACCTGCAGATCCAGAACATCGTGGAGCGAGGCATGGAGCTGATGATGATGAAGGCCTCCTCCTCCTCTTCGCCTCTGTGCTGCGACTCACAGGTAAGTTAACTGAAGGAGAGAAGTCAACTACGACAAACAGCCAATCACAGAGCTTCACATTGTGTTACATACTCCGCTAACGGTAAACTGAAGCTAAAGATTAGTGTTCAGAAAACTTACAGTTTGCAGCTTAAATTAATTAATTTTTAACCTCTAGAATGAATTCAGTAACCATGTAAATCCTGAAATCAGCTCCAGTTATGTTTTAAGGAACATCGGGTTTCATGCAAAAACCACTTGTACGAACAGATTCATTCTTAAGTGACACGTACAGAAGTATTTTCTCTGTCGTACGAATGAAGGTAGCATTCGTCAAGTTGAAATGAGCACTTTGTGCAATTAAGACAGTTTGGTGAATCTGACTCGGAACACTTATACTGACAGTAGAAGAAGCTCAGTTTGATTACAGCAGCATCTAGTGGACATTAGAGGAACTGCAGCTCATCACACTTTATATTTGAGGCTGCTGTCAGAACTTTCTCTGGCCACACCTCAACCAGTGATGTCACAGCTGGTGTTGTTCCCTCACCTGTCGAAGTACAGTAAATGTTTTAATCAGTACAACTGTGTTTATTCCTCAAGGCCCCCGCCAGTTCAATGACCATTTATTATCAATAAACACAGTAATATTTTAATTCTGAAGATAAGTTTCAGTACTCTTTGGTATATTAGTATCTTGTTTTAACTATATTTAAAAACCCTGATTTATTATAGACAACCTCAGCAGACGAGCTTGGGGGCTTCGATGCCCCCATGGTCCAGCAGCAGCAGCAGCAGCACAGCGCCCCCCAGCTGCAGCAGGCCAGTCCAGACCAGCCGTCCCTGAGCCCAGAGGAGCTGCTGCTGGCCGTCAGCAGGATCAAACAGGAGAGAGCCGACACTCCTCCTGCTGAGGAGAACAGAGGAGGAGCAGCAGGAGGAGGAGAAGAGGCCAGGTGAGGACAGGTGTTCACTTCAGATCTGTGTGATCATTCTGGGGCAGTGGTTCCCAACCTTTTTGTCTGGTGACACCTTAAAAAAGCAATGTCTACTTGACGTGACCCCCTTCAGCCGGTGCGTATGTCTACCACCTGTGACCTGTTTAATCCAACACACACTTTTTTTCCCTTATGGCCCAGATCATCTAAAATGATCCAATAATCCACAAGAAACACTGCAATAATAAGAGGAAAGGCATACATACTTTAGTGTAGCAGAAATATGCTACACAAGTAGTCCTGACCCCCACGTTGGCAACCACTGGCCGGCAGCTTCAGGATGCTGACCAGCACTTCATATATACATACATAACAAGTTCATTTCAATTATACCCCAGCTTTTAGACTGAATATAATCTGGACCCGGCCTGACTCTGGTCCTGGGTCTGGTCTCCGTAACTAGGAATTGGTGGCCTCTTTCCACCAGATCAGCTCTGGTTCTTGATCCAGTTCCGTTCAGGATTCTTGGAGCCTTGGTGCTATCTAGAGAACCGGCCTGCGTTTCCACCAGTTTTGAGTGGAACCATTGTAATCAAGGACACACACAATGGAAGTAAACAGTAGGAGCAAGATGGCGGATCGCATTGATTAGCTGTGAGCTTTTGTTGTTATTACAGATATTTGTTTTTGGACCAACTATTAATGAGAAGAAGACGTAGAAGACTGTTACCATAGTAGACCAGAGACCACTGTTGCCTTCTCCATCCTCTCTTTCCAACCTGTAGAATAGGACACGCCCACTGATGACGTCACAGTTCGCACTTCAGGTCAAGGACAACCTGCTGTTTTTTGGTTCCAGCTTGGAACCAACGTTTCGGGTTCCGAACCAATTTATTTTTGGTCGAAATGCTCCGAACGGTTCAAAATTAGGTGCGTGAATTAGAAAGGAACCTGTTCCATGTTGGTGGTTTGAGGGGACCTGTGAAGATCTCTAACTTAGACCTCTGACACAAAACATACTTGAAAAAAATGTTTTAACAGACAACTCTTATTTCTGCTATAATAAATCGTTTCTGCATCAAAAGCAAACTGCGATAGATTCAAAACACTGGACATCATCTGGCTCCTCCTGGTCTAACTTGTCCTTGTTGTTCTGTCCTCAGAGTGGACATTGCAGGGGACCCCCAGTCCTCCAGGAGCAGTGCTCTGTGTTACCTGGGCTCAGGTGGAGGTTTGGTTCCGGGGCTGCAGTCCTACCTGCTGTCAGGCGGGGGGCGCTCCAGTCCAGGAGGCTCCAGCCTTCCCACAGACTCCCCTCCCTCTCATCCTGCCACCGAGGAGGAGCTGGAGGAGGATTACTATGGGAGCACCGTCCACCCCGGACTATACCAACACATCTATGGACATCCTGGAAACCCCTACAGTAAGTTACATCATGGTACAATCCCATATAGCTGTGCTCCCAGTATGGAAGTTCATTAACCACAAAACTACAGAGTGAGCCCAAAACTAATCTCAGTGGTGATCCCGCTATAAGTCCAGATTTGATTTGGAACAGATTCATAGGCTCAGAAAGGTTTAGAGAACAAACTAGGACAGAAAGAGTTAGGGGCACACACATTGATAGCGGATGACACGCGTCAAAACACCTGCACCCATTTAGCACTTTTTGAACAAACAGTTCCGGGAAATATGAAACCAGAGGAACTAAACTGGGAACTAAAAGTAATATCTGTCCTTCCTCCTAAAATTGATACTAGAGTCACCCAGTGCATCTTTACTGTTTGAATGAAGCTGAACACAAGTTCAGCCCTACAAACTCAACCCGAATAGTTCCTGGGGCCTCAGAAAGTCCTACCCCCAGAGCAGGGACTGTGGTGGGTTCCTGAAATAGTTTCTGGGACATTAGAAAGTACTACACCCAGGGAGCATCCTGGGAGCCAAATGGTTAAGATGCATACCATGTGACCGCAATGTCCCTGGTTTGAGTCCGGCCTGGGACCTTTGTTGCATGTCATACCCCTCTCTCTCCCCTCGTTTCCGGACTGACTCTATACCATCATCTGTCCAGTGAGAACAAAAAAGGAAGAGAAAAGCACAGCTCCAGAGCAGGAACATTTTTGGATCCAGAAACTATGGCAGATGAACTAAATTTAGCACCTAGTTCCTATGGCCAAAACACAGGTAAGCTTCCTGAGTTCCAAAGATGGCTTGTGGGCCCTGGGAAAAGGTTCTGCGGTACAGACAGGCTTATTGTTTCCTATATAAGCCTGCACACCGGTGGCATCTTAACACGTCAACTAGTCGGGATACACCACTGTCCTATTTCCAACAAAAGCAACGATTTCATCACACTTGCTGCCCAGATTGGTAGATCCCAGCTACTGTACCCTGACCACATCTTCTGTTTGTATGACGCATCTAGCGTGTGCTGCAGGCGTCAATTGATGCAAATGAAATGATGCTATATCACGTCTGGTGTGTTCTGCACTTTTTATTTCTAGACTTAAGTGAGCTATTGGACTCTCTTTACTTGATGTCTTTGAAGCTGCTTGCTTTCAGCCTCTGCAGTTTGAATCCTCACACGCAAACTCCTTTTGATTAGACCTGCAAATATCATCCTGTTAGGCCCAGCCTTCTTAATCTCAATACACAGAGATAAAACAACATCTGACAGCAAACAAAAGACTTTTACCAAAGACTGAATCCAGATGTCCTTCTTTTGGACTTGCTGAATGAGCCCTCGTGGACTTCAGTCGTCTGAAGTGCTCACCATCATCAGTTCCTGTGAAGTCTGCGAGGGCACTGGGCCACAAGTGAATAAAATGTGTTAGGAGACACTCGTTTCTAGTTTCGGTGGATATTCGTAACCCATTTTATTTGTTGGAAGAAAACCAACCCTTGCCTGAATAACTCTGCAGATTATAACAAATACATCTAAATGTTTAGGTCTGTGAATATTCTGTCTGTGTGAAATATCAAATCTCACTACACCACCTCAAGCAGACTCTCTGAAAGTCCAGAGAGTCCACTCAAGGCCCCTTGCGGACTTGATGAATTGTGGATTTGTACAGACCTCAGCTCTCGCAGACTTATCGGACACCTTCCCGGAAAGTCTGTTGGGGGCGAGGGCTGTCTGCAGGTCTGGGGAAGTCTGGACATTTGGATTTAGCCAAAATGTCAGTGTTCCCTTAAAACAAGTCTTACCTCATAGTTTTCAAATTCACCTCAACACACCTCTTACAGCAGCATCTAGTGGACATTAGAGGAAGTGCAGCTTAAGACACTTGAGTATTAGCTTCAGCACTCCACAGGTTTACTTAACTTTGTTTTATATTTTTGTCATCATGCCTTCTGGTTATGCTAAAAACCCCATCTCTTTGTTTCTCATTGGTCCAGTCCAAGAGAAGATGGAGATGCTGTCCCTCCCACTGGCTAATGAGCGCCGGCCCTGCGTGCTGGTTGGTCGGGACAACATGGCCCTTCCTGCCAGCCTGATCAGTCAGATCGGGTATCGTTGCCACCCGTCGCTCTACACTGAGGGAGACCCGGGAGAGAAGGTGGAGCTGGTGGCAGGTAGGACAACAGAACACCTGTCCAGCTGTGGGGAGTTTTGGACATGAAGTAGAGCATTCAATTTTATACTCAAATAAAAAGGGGAAAAGTGAATATAGTGCACAGGGCAGTAGATGAGCAGTGATTTCAGAGACAGCTCCTGTCTTCCTGTTCTTTAAGTTGCTAATGTGTTGTCATGGTAACATGATCGTTAGGAAGGTCATTAAACACAAAACTGTCTGGAAGAGCTGAGAGAGGCAGACAGGCTGACAAGTTATGTAAACTTCAATTCAATTCAATTCATTTTTATTTATATAGCGCCATATCATAACAAAGTTATCTCAGGGCACTTTTTCAAGTAGAGCAGGTCTAGACCGATTCTTTATATTTACAGAGACCCAACAGTTCCCACCATGAGCAGCGCTAGGAGACAGTGGCAAGGAAAAACTCCCTTTAACAGGTAGAAACCTCAGAACCAGGCTCTGGGTGGGCGGTCATCTGAGAGAGAGAGAGAGCAGGAGGAAAGAGAACATACAGCAGCACAATACAGTTCCACACAGAGATGCAAAGCAATAGTTGTGGTAATGGTATTGATGATAACACCAACAGAAATAATAATAAGAGCAATATTATAATAGTAATACTAATAATAAGAGCAATAACAGTAACAGCAGCAGCGGGTGCAGAGCAGGAGCACGGGGGCAGCAGGTGCAACCATAGATCCAGACTCTACAGCTCCGGAGGCAGAAACACCTGCAGAAAGCAACAGAAGGAGAGAGAAAGAGGAGAGAAAGCACACAACTACGGGAAGAAGTTGAATTAGTAACAAGCATTGATGGATATGAGGGCGTACAGATGGAGAGTAAGAGGAGGAGAGAGGAGCTCAGTGCATCATGGGAAGTCTCCCGGCAGTCTAGGCCTATAGCAGCATAACTATGGGGTGGCTCAGGGGTCACCTGAGTCAGCCCTACTCTAAGCTTTATCAAAGAGGAAAGTCTTAAGCCTACTCTTAAATGTGAGGAGGGTGTC
>VMKM01003226.1:0-42667 GCA_008360985.2 Macquaria ambigua
TAACACAACATGAATCTCTCTCTCTCTTTACTCTGCTGCCATCTTCTGGCAGATGGTTTGTTGATTCGGTGAGAATGAAGGTAACAGGTTAATTCAAACTGATCAAAATGTTTGTTGACTGGTGTAGTTTTTGATTTCGGGGAGGCCTTGAAGCCAGTGGACTGTAAACATTCCTGTAGTCTCGATATCATTAAACATCTAAACTCAAATAATGGGTGTTTTGTATTTTTTACAGCTCTCGTTCTCCCACAACACGTCTGTGCTGGAAACTGTTTAATGGAGCATACTGGCAGCAGTCTGTGGAAATGTATACCATGTCATATTTACAAGGCTGCCTACCTCGGATAATTGAATATTGTTATTGTATTAGTGATGTAAGACACTGAAGAGTTTTTGGTTTTTTGGAACATTTAGTGTGACTGACGGCATAATGAGAAGAACTGAGAGCACAGTTTGATCTATTGAGACTTATTTTAGTGTCAGTTTTAGTCGGAGTTTGGATAAACCACTACAAGTAATTATCTTTCCATAGCACTGTTGACTCTGTTTCTTTCTGGCCTTTCAACTTTAATGTCTTTATAATGAACACAAATAGGTCCCTCACTTCACAGTGCTGCTGTCTTTAAGTGGAAAATGTAACGGATAGAAAATGAAGGCAGCAGGTTGATTCAAACTGATCCAAATGTTTGTTGATCATACTTCAGTTTCAGCTTTGGGGAAACCTTGAACCCAGTGGATTGTAAACATTTCTCTAGTTGCAGTATGATCGGATAACAAAATGATGAGGCACTTTGGCTGTGTCACAGTTAAAGGTACTGGCTACAGGGAAGGGTGAGGGTATTGTACGTTTTATATTTTCTGAAGGGAGGGTAGTCTGACTATTTTGGGAGAGAAAGGGAGGATCCTTTTTCCCCCTTACTCCATACGTCTATTTTATTTCAGCCTCTCCTTGCAAGATTTGTTACATTAAAAACAGATCAAACAGTTACATGAAAAAGATGGTTTTCATACAGAGCCCTGATACAGAGGCAGGATCAATCCTGTCTCTGTATCAGGGCTTGACTTTCCTCATCACCATCAAACAGGTAGCCAATGTCCATTTTGAAAAACACAGTACATGCGGATCTTATTCGTTATTGCTGATTGTCTCTAGTAAATCATTAAGCATCATTTTTTTCACTAGCTTGTACAGTCGCTCCTAGAAAAAACAAAGAGAATTTCTGAATGGTTAATGACCAATGGTACCATAAACATTATTAATGATTTTCTTTCCAGTGTTATTAACAACTACACTGTCAATTAATGCACGACTATATTAAAAAAAACAGACACAACTGTAAGCTGTCAAATGTATTTTATTATCAAGAAAATGAAACACACAGATGCTGTTGAATCAGTTTTCAAAGTGTACTATGTCTCTTTCAAAGTGCACAGGAAAGCCTTGTTCACATTTGATTGCAATTCTCCTGGTGCGACGTTGACCACGGTACTCGCATGAGGGTTGCCTGGCCCCCTGGTTTCGCAGTTCACAGACAACAATGCTGAAGGGCTGGAGGCTTTTGGTCATCTCACCATACGGCTCTCCTGCACGCTCACAGATGGTTCTGATTATGTTGGTGGTGGCTTCGATGAAGGTGTTGGTCTCCTTACACTCATTGCTGTTGGTTTTGGAGATGCGTCTGCTTCGTATCTCTTCGGTACATCTGTTAACATCCATCTTCCCCTTGACATGCTGGTCTATAAACTTTCTGTAACGGGGAGAGATGTTTGCGTCCTGAGAGAACACAGTAGCAGAAAACAGCAGCAAACAAGCAAATGGGATCCTCATGATTCCCTGGTGAAGAAAATGAGGGAAACATTTTCTGTTAGAGAATTTATGGCAGCATAGGTGTTAACATGATTGATAAGTGCTTTACTGTTCTCCTGTTTTATTTCTGTGATTAGGACTATTCTGGAATAGGGGGTGGATTACCCCTCTTCAAGTAAAAAAAAAAATGGGACAATTTAAAAAAGAAATACAAGGTATGTACATGTGATTTTGAAATTATTAAGTTAATTAACCACAACCAACAGATAACAGCCCTGTATAAAGCAGCTGCATAGTAAAGAAAGGGTGGGAAGAGAACAAACCAGGCCTCTGTGACCACCAGTAAGTCAACAAAATACATCAACTTGTGTCAGAAAAGGTACAAAAAACAATGTTTAGAAATATAGTAATATTTTTAATAATGGGCCGTCCTAGTCAGGTAACAATAACATTTCTTTTTCAACACAACAGTAAGAAAATAGAGCATATTATATACAGTATATAGTGAGTAGAAACACTAGCGTTACCACCATCCCAACCAAGGATGCTACATACAGGGACTGGTTAAAGTTTACTTTATGCTAATGCTAGTTAGCTGGCTGGCTAGCGTTAGCTAGCTGACTAGGCCCATTATTAAAAAACATTTCTAAACATTTTGGGGTTTTTACCTTTCCAAAAAAGTTAATGTTACATCTGACACAAGTTTATGTATTTTGTTGACTTACTGGCTGTTGTGGAGGCCTGCCGGCGTCCATGTTTCAGTCATCGATAAATTGACTGATCGCTCCCTCAATCATTTTGTTTCTTTTTTTTTTTCTTCTTCTTCTTTTTTTTCTGATTCTTTTGCGAAACCCTGTTTACAAAACATACCACGTAGTAAATGTGTCAAAAATCCGTAAGCTTGTGCGAGCACACGCGCGTAAGTACTTTTGCCGCCGCAACTGTGAAAATGAGTTTGCAAGCAAAACGGAGTTTGCAGACAGAAAACAAAATGTACAAGTTTGCAAAACTAAGCTTACAGATACAAACGTCACTGTACAAGTTTGCAAAACTAAGCTTACGGATACAAACTTCAATGCACAAGTTTGCAGAATTAAGCTTACAGATACAAACATAAATGTACAAGTTTGCAAAACTACGGTTACAGATACAAACCCCTGTTTTCAAGTACGCCTTTTAGAATGATATAATATTCCATATATCTTGAGTTTCCCTGTTTTCAAATTAGCAGAATATTCCTTTTGACCTTTGGTGTCCTGCCCACAGATAGAATGATACAAATGCAAAAAGGTATATAAAGGTGCAACCAGCAGCTACCCTCTCCTTCTTTGAGTGAACAATATTATGTTACTTTTAATACATGAAACGAGGATTTACATTGCTCAGTCATTTTGACATGTGGGTTCCAAGTCATTCTTGCCTTGATACAAAAATCAAGGCACCCTTCTTTTTTCATAATATTTTACCATTACTGAAAAATTTGGTAGTTCTTCGACTATTCACCACCACCACTGGCATCCAGTGTAAACTGAAGAAAATCACCACATTTGACTAAAATGGAAAATAAATGCGCCTCAGATTTTGGCATGTCATTTTAGTTATGCATGTACAGGTAAACTTAGTGCATAGAGATTGATTGGTTAACAGATACTCCACTCAAACTGTCAAGTCATTGTGTAGTAGGTGAGACACACATGAGAGAACTTCTACGTGATTGCTCTTTTCAGAAATGGGAACTCTACTAAGAACAATAGCTGTTGGCTACATCAAAGAAACTCACCAGACTCATTGTTTTGTGAAATGTTCTAGTTAGGGTCAGGCTACCAGACCTTCCCCTATCCTACACTTCATGTTCTGAGGAACACCTTGATGCAAGAATTCCCAAATCTTTCAGGCATGTGACACTATATTGAATTCATAAACTTCCTGTGTACCCAGTTTGTAAAAAATGCATAGAGGGACTTCCAGTTATGGCAGCTTGCTGAGTGGATGCGTGTTAACCTGGTCTGCTACTTTGACAGCTAAATCCTTTCTAAAACTTGTATTTGAGACTGCTGTATACCCACTTTTTTAAGAAGAACCAAGGGTAATACAAAATTATATAATTTCTACACCCAATCAGGAAATAACAGGAAAATTATAATTCTTATAATATTATAGAAAAATTATAACTCGAGATCCCAGGCTTTTGATATTGTCAGGTTCTCCCATTTATTTATATCCGAGTTTTTAGCTCTACTTTTCATAATTATCTTTTCTTCCAAATAATAATGTTTGAGAAATGAAATGAAGGCGCTCAAAGCCAGCCTTTTTGAAGTGTGAAATATATATACTTTGCCAAGCAACACAACAGTGTTCAATAACATATTTTGTTCATCTTGAAAACCCCAAATAATATTGAGAGGGGATAAAGGTGAAAGGATTGCTTGTTGAGATAGCCAATCTGCCACCTGCTGCCAAAAGGATGCAACAACTGGACAATACCGAAATAAATGCATAATGTCCTCCTGCTCATCAGCACAGAATCTACAGATATTGTCCTCAGTTATTCCCCATAACTTAAGCATTTTCCTTGTCGGTAGTATCTTATAGAAAAGTTTTATCTGAAATGCCCATAAATATGTAGAACAAGATGACCAGTAAACAAATGTAAAAAATTTTAACCAAGGAAGAGGAGTATCAAACACATTTTTCCAATATATTTGAAAATTATATGGTGGAGATGTTCCATTCTCCAAGGGCATAAAAAAAAGATAAATATCAGAGTTCATTTTACATTTCTCCAACCATTTATGATTTCTAATTGAAAGACGACAAACACCTAAATTATTTTGAGATTTTTTGATCATCTTTCTCCATAACAAAGGGATTGCAGACAATAGCTGCATATAGCAATGTCTTGTACATATATACCCCTATATTTTGCAATTAAACATTCATAGTTAAGAAAATCCCTCTTGACATCCAATATATCATTCACAAAATAAATATGATTAACTAAAGTAGAGGCGAGTATACGGGTTTATTATCTATACAAATATTCTCATTTAGCCATAGCAGCTGTTGTCTGGCCTCTACAGAATTTTTTGGTGGAAGAAGCCATAAGGACATTGAATTTATAACAAATGTGCACACCTTTGTCATAGAGGGCTGGGATAATTGATAAAAAGGATAGAATTGTCCCGCAAAAGAATCACTTAGAGAATTAAATAGCCTAAGATAACCTCTTCACAGGGGCAAAGAACTCTGCGAATGTAGCTTGGAGGTAAGGCAACAACAGCCTAACAACATCTCCATTTGACCATCTTGTACTTAAGGTTACAGTTAAATTAGCCCTCATCCTATACAAAGCCCATAATAAAAGGCAACCAGTAGATGGGGCAATACCCTTTTTCTGTGGGTTATATTTTTGGATACAAGCTGTGACTGTCAACTTTTTAGGGCATCCAAGTAAATGATTTCTCAGGGATTTTGTGTCTGTCCTGCTGTGTTACCTTTTTCAATCTTCCCAAGTTTGCACCCCTTAACATGATTGATAAGTGCTTTACTGTTCTCCTGTTTTCTTTCTGTGAGTAGGACTATTCTGGAATAGGGGGTGGATTACCCCTCTTCAAGTAAAAAAAAATGGGACAATTTAAAAAAGAAATACAAAGTATGTACATGTGATTTTGAAATTATTAAGTTAACTAGAAAAATTGCATTTCCTGAAGAAAATGCGTGTGAATGCTGACAGCTGAAATGCAGCTGCTGAAAAAGCAGAAATGTTGAAAATGCAGAAATCTGAAATGTTGAAATGAATTACCGAAACACTGCTGAAAGTAGAAGTATTGTTGCTTTAACTGTAAGAAATTGTTGAAAAAAGCACAATATTTTAAGTATAAATGGTGGAAAGAATTTGAATAGAAGCAGAAATGTCTTCAAAGAGCAAATTTTAACAGCTGAATGTTTTTTGTAGATTAAAATATGCAGTACAAGTTGAAGATGAAGAAATTACAAAGCATTGCTGAAAATGCAGAAATGTGAAGTGAATTTGCATGAGAAATCATAAGGCTCAAAAGTTCAAAAAAATGCTCAGAAACCTGGAAGCTAAAGTGTAAAATGTAGTCTTAAATGGAGTCTGTAGTTGAAGAGGATTCTCCATTGGCTTACATTGTAAAATAAGTTTGAAAAAAGCTTAATATTTTGAAAAGTATAAAATGTATAAAATAGCTGAATATATGGTGAAATGTCAGAGGGCACAACTGCCAAAAGTAGGTCAACATCAATCAGAACAGAGGAACAGCTAATCAGCATCACCTGTGTGTCTAACTATCTATGGCCTAAAAGTGCTGAGTCATAATCCATTCTAAAGCTACATGTTGCTAAATGTTGAAAATGCAGAGATCTGAAATGTTGAAATGAATTAGGGAAACACTGCTCAAAGTAGAAGTATTGTTGCTTTAACTGTAATAAATTGTTGAAATAAGCACAATAGTTTAAGTATAAATGGTGGAAAAAATTTGAATAGAAGCAAAAATGTCCTCAAAGAGCAAGTTTTAACAGCTGAATGTTTTTTGTAGATTAAAATATGCAGTACAAGTCGAAGATGAAGAAATTACACAGCATTGCTGAAAATGCTCAGACTTTCAAATTTGTTATTGTGGCCAAAAATGTCCTCCAGTCATTTTAATGAGCACCACAAATATCCTCCATAGTGTACATGCTTAGTGTGAAGTATAAAATGTAGCCCAAGTAGCTCAACATCAATCCACCAATCAGTACAGAGGAACAGCTAATCAGCATCACCTGTGTGTCTAACTATCTGTTGCCTAAAAGTGCTAAGTCATAATCCATTCTAAAGCTACAAGTCTTTGGCGGGATTCGAACTGCTGGCCCCCGCGTGAAAGTCCGGCGTATGAACCACTCATCCACACGTAGTGGGGGAGTAGGGGGGCTGGAAAACAGCTCTGTTATACAGACACTAAGTCTGAAAACGCCGAAAAACGGATCTAAAACATCCCTCAAACTCCTGCTTCTACCGTACGAACCATACGTCCAATCTCTAAAGTAAGGATATCACTGGAAAGACGAGAAACTTCTGAACGCAGTGATGTAGTTTTGACGTGTGTGGCGTTAGAAATGCGGATACGGCAGCGAGTTAGAAATGTGAGGGAAAAGAGAAAAGGAGAGAGTTTCTGCTGAAAGTTATAATGGATCTCTATGGGGAGCTCGGCTGGGAGGATGAGCTTTGAGGCTCGCTGTGGCGAAACTGTAGCTCCGGAAAAATTCAAAAAAAATACTGGAGGAAGCAAAACACTTTTTCCTACATTTTGATGCTAAAATGAAGTCTGTAGAGTGAATATTGTGGACGATAGAGCAGTTTTAGGAGGAGTTTGTGAGGCGGCTGGCAAGTGTGTCCTCACTCTAAATTCTTTCCCTTCACTGTAGGCGACCACATACACAATCATTGGGAAGTACTGCGTGTATTATTGCGATTTGTGTGGAAACCGTGGGAGCAATCTCTGATTCTGGAATTAAAAGCTTAATATTGTAAAAAGTATAAAATGTATAAATGTGAAAAGTCATAGCAGACATGCCATTAAAGAGCTGAACATTTTGATAGTTGAATGGTTTCTGTAGCACAAAGCATAAAGGAGAAGAAGCAGTGTACGGAAAGTAGAATAAGAATAATAATAAAGAACAGGATAACAATAGTGTGAATGCTGAGTCAGCATTCACACTAATTAAGTCAATAAACACACTTTTGCTGAAATGTTTTTGCTGCTGTTGTTGTTGTTGTTAACTGCCATGGTCGATTTCCTCCAGGGTCAGGAGAGGGAGTGAGTGGGAAACCCACTGCTGCCACTTCCAGCGTGCCCTGGAATGATGGCTGTTGAAGCGCTGGGCTGCCACACCTTGTATTGGGGAGGGGGATGGGTGTTGGAGGCACAGGTACCCTCCGTTTGCGTGGATAAAGTACCCTGGAGGAGTGTAGAGTGAACTCCTGTACAGTGGGCTGTGGCGGAGCACTCTCGAGTCATGGACTGACCCAGGCCAGCCCACATAGGTGTCAATGAAGCAGCCCTGATGGTCACAAACAGCCTGCAGAATGATTGATGGAAACAGTTTCCTGTTCCTGTAGCACTGACCATCAGGGCTGCTCGGTGGCTTGATGCGGACATGGCAGCCGTCGATGGCTCCAGCTGCTTTTATGAAGGCCCTGTGTCTTGCCAGCCCTGCAAACCCACGGGATACTGCCTCCAGCTCTTCTAGGGTCTTCAGCAGGTGGATGACCTTGTGGCGAATGGCCACCACCTCCTCAGCAACTCTATGGATGATGTGGTCTGGAGACCACCCTGTATGATGCCACACTTGCCAGCCAGAAGAGAAATACCAGGGTCTCAATTGTGGCACCCCATTCGTATCTCTGTTCCTGGTTGAGAAGATCCAGCAGCACTGCCAGGGCCTCCCTGTTCAGCTGAAAAAGTAAAAGTACAAAAGTATTGGCATCAAAATATACTTAAGTATATTATAATGTAATATATATAATTATTGATCCATTAATGTATTGTAATGTATCACTTTAATGTTGAAGCTGGTAAAGGTGGAGCTGATTTTAATTACTTTATATAGGCCTACTGCTGGGTAGCTTAATCTATTATTATACATCATAATTTACAACTTTATGAATTTATATTTTGTCTTAATAATTGAATCTGCAAAAGTAACTGGTAACTACAGTTATCTAATTAATGTAGTGGAGTAAAAAATACAATATTTGTATTGTTGTATTTGTATTACCTGGCCACGGTCCTCTCTCAGCCTGAGATACATCACACGCCACTGCTGCCAGTGAAGTATCTCCATTTCTTCTAAAATATGGAACAGCAAAAAAATTAATAAAATGTCTGGCTCCATTTTTATTGATAGATTTTGGCTGTGATAGCTGTGTGCCAGTTGTCAAGTGCAGCTGTCAAGGTTGCTAGGCGACAGGAGCAGAGCCTCGTGAGGCAAGGGTAAGGACAGGTTCATCTGGTGACGCAAACAAAACATCCTCTGTAGACCAGACCGTCTCATTTAACAACGCCCGGCTCGACAAAGGATGCGGCCCCTGAATTGAGACACAGCTATAGTTGAAAAAGAGGCAAAAGAGTCTAACTCCAGAATAAGTGTCTCTAGAGAGATGACATCTGCTTTTACATGGAAGGAAGCATCATCCACATAAAAGGAAACTTTTGATTCCAAACCATTAATCACTAGACCTTTAATATTAACATTATTTTTTATTTTCATGGCCAATATTTCTATAGCAAGAATAAACAAATAAGCTGAAAGAGGACAGTCTTGTCTGACACCTCTAGAAAGTTTAATTGTGTCAGTAATATAACCGTTATTTATAATTCTGCTGAAAGGATGTTTGATGAAACAATCACCAAAGTTATATTAATTCAAACATTGATATAGGAATTTCCACTTAACCATGTCAAAGGCTTTCTCAAAGTCAGCTATAAATATCAATCCAAGCAAATTATCCTTATCATAATATTCAATAATTTCAAGGAGATGCCTGATATTATCTCCTATAAAACGGCCTTCCAAGAAACCTGTTTGATCAAAGTGTATTAGTTGTTGAATGACTTGCTTTAATCTAAGTGCAATACATTTGGCCAGGATACGGGCGTCACAGCACAAAAGTGTCAGGGGTCTCCAATTATTTAATTTCACAGGATCTTTTGCCTGGCCATCTGCATCACGTTTCAACAATAAGGAAATGAACCCCTCTTTTTGGGAGTTCGATTGCTGACCAACTTCATAAGAAAAATTAAAACACGCTAATAAAGCCTCCTTCATTTCAGTAAAAAAGGCTCTATAGACCTCCACAGGTATTCCATCTAATCCGGGAGACTTGCCATTCTGAAAAGAGCATGGCATCATTTAGCTCTTTCTCATTAATAAGACCTTCACATGATACTTTCTGCTCGTCTGTAAGTTTAGGATGAGGGCAAGACCTCATAAAATCAAACAAAGAAAAATGTGTTGATTGACTTTCTTCCTCTTTAAATATATTAGTATAATAATCCATTAGAATTTTAAGGATGTCATTCTTAGCTGTAACATCTGTCCCATGTTCATTTGAAAGTTTAACAATGTTTTTTCTGGATATATTTCTATTTTGAAGTTGCAAGAAATGTTTGGTACATTTTTCACCATTTTTCTCTATATTCCATGTCGCTTTACTTCAATATATAATCCCTTTAATCTTATGATGATAAAACCTCTCTAATTCTTTTTGTTTCACATCCAGTAATTGCTGATCATGTCAATATGATTAGCTCTATTCTCATCCAAACGGGTTCTAATATTTTGCAATTCATCCAACAATGTTTTTTCTTTGTTATACATTTGTTTATGTTTCCAAGAAGAATACTTTATAGCATGACCCCAAAAGGCACACTTAAAAGCATCCCACACAATGTGTGGATTTGTGGATCCACTATTAATAGAAAAAAATTCCATGATAAATTGCCTTGTTGTTAATATGAAAGTTTTGTCATCCAGTAATGATTGATTAAATTTCCAATAACTTCTTCCCCTGTTAGATTCTGCGAAATTAAGTTTTGATACAATAAGATGATCAGATCGGAATCTTTCAGCTATTACTACTTGACTAATTGTTATAACTAAGGAGAAAGAAATTCTATTCTACTAGCCATTGATTTTCTCCGCCAAGTATATCTGATTAGATCTGGATTCTTTATTCTCCATATATCAACTAAATCCAGAGCAGACATCATAGATGCAATGGCATAGCGTTTTGCATCTTGATAATCTCTTCGATCTCCTGCTCTGTCTTTAGCTGGGTCCAGAACCATGTTGAAGTCCCTGACCATAATTATCGGATTATCATACTTACTTAATACTGGATCATATTATACATATTTTTAAAAAAGTAGGATTATTATTTGGGGCATATATATTAACTAAGCATAAGCGTAAGTTCTTAATTGTAACATCTATAATTATAATTATTAAAAAAATATAATATAATTATACAACCATCCATACCATGCTCTATCTTATGTAAACAACAGCCCAGATGCTCTCTTAACAGAATTGCAACACCTCTCTGACTTCTTGAACCGTGATTTAAAAGCACAGGCCCCTTCCATTCTCGTATCCACCTCCCTTCCTCTTCCTCAGTAGAATGTGTCTCTTGTAGACATATTATATCAAACTCCTTTTGTATTTCAGCCAAGTAAATATTTTGATTCTACAATTGTAGCTGGCAAAGCAAAGGTTCTCATTATCCATCATAACATTAAAAAAAGTATAGGCTACTAAAAAGACATATAATGACCTTCCTGCAAATAGAACTTTATTAATAATCTTAGGTGCTCAGCTATTGCTTGTCTATCAATGTATGTACAAACAAACAAACATAAAAAACAACCACAAAAATAATTTAAAAAAAAGAGTTAGCATGAGCCTAATGCCAAAGAAATAACTGGCAAACAATATCGGGTGGACCAAGATTGTTAGAGAGAGACAGCGGGATTTCATATGTTAAATATCACCATCATGCATTGTTCATCAATGTCAAGGCCCAAAAGTATCAGTTCGTGGAAATAGCCAGGGTGTAATGTTAATATATTTGTATAGCTTGCCAACCTCTAAAAATCAGGTTGTCACGCATAGAGCGTGTAGTCAGCTCCAACATCTTCTCTCTCAGTTTGTAGTTTTCACCAGAGACATAGTTAATTGAAGTCTGCAACTGTTTCACTTTTCCTCTCATAACTTCAGCATCCTCACGCGTCTGCTGCAGAAGTCCCACAGTAGATTTCACAGTGTCTTGTAGCTCCTTGATATCATCTAACAAGATATCATCTAAGTGTCCAGGATATCAAGCTTCTGTAGCTTTTGATTGATTGCCTATAGCTAGAACATCCTCCATATTATTGTTTATTTAATTTTGGCAGAGAAAGGAGACCAGGAGAATATTCTGGGCTGCTATCTTCGTGCCATATGGAACGCTTAGGCTAGTTGGTTGAGTTGAAGACTTGATCCTATTTTCTCGATTTAAAACAAAGAGATGGGCGAAGCTGAATGAAATATGCTCAGGCAAAAGATAAAAACCAGTATGCTTCGATCGACCTAAAAAAAACTTTAGACTCCTAATCGATGCACTGAGCGATAGTTTAATACTTTAAATCTCCTGCAATTTAACAAAGTTAACCACGTTACTTGCAGGCACGTTCACTCGCGCATGAGCATCACAAGCTACAAGTCAGTCACTTGTTTGGTTATTTTACGTTATAACCAAGTGATTGATTCATTTCATTTCACAACTGTAACTTTGATTGTCAATATTATACACGCCTCTGTTGGGTTCTTATGAACTGCCCTGTCTGTCTCCCCTCCACTGTAGCTAGCCACAAAAATCAAACACTTACGGCACGGCATCTGGTTTCAGCCGATTTGTGGTCCGAAGAACAAATCGTCCACACTTATTGTTCAGTGTTTCATCTCCACTTTAAAGTATTTACACCATATTAAAGTTGCACGGGCATTCACATAGTCCAGCAAACCATGTGAAATTAATCACTGCATGATCCATCTTTTGTTATTGAAATGAATTAAAATATTGTACATTTGCTTTTCACACACCAGGGGGCAATGTTGATTTATGTTTTAAAGAGAAAGTAAAGGGGGAAAAAACAGATGTTGACTGGCATTTTATCATTAACAACAACAATGACCCCTTACATAGACCTAATCTTTGCTTCTCCCATCTTGGGTGGTTCGCCATCACCTGGTGATTATTGTTTTCTTAGTTTTATTATTATTATTATTATGTACAGTTTGTATCAATTACAGTTTACATTTATTGCATCTAGGTCATGACTTTCTCAATGTAAAACAAACAAACAAAAACCCAGGGGGCTGTTTTAAAATCTTTACTCTGTCAAGTGCCAACGTGCTATTGTTTTGCTGCCGTCATTAATACCAACTGTCCAATTTAACAGATTGGTTGATACAACTGTCGAAATACCGCCTACTTTGACTTGACGTGTTTCATTGGTTTTGGCTTTGGTTTTGTATAAAGTGACCAACGAGGATTGGTCCAAGCAATGCTCAGTCGCGGTAGGAAAACCATTGAAATTGCGCCTACTCTTACTTTTATTGGCTGAGAGGTCAGCCCTGTATCAGGTTGACACTGGGGATTGGTTAGAAAGACGTCAGTCACGATTAACTCAGAAGCCATTGGTTGTTGGTGCCAGTGCAGTTTTAAGGGTTTTCTTCCAAACCAACAGTCAGACAGGCAGGAACGACCAGGCATACTTTAGCTGTTGTCAGGGAAATAGGATGTTTTTATCAACGAAGCCGATGCTTTACGTTTTGTGGATTTAACTGTTACTGATCCATCTGCAAGAATTATAAATGTGAGTAAAACAACCTGTTTTTTTATGTGTATTCGTTATGCTGACAGTCAGATGCAAACACTAAGTGGAGTGGCAGTGTTGTTGTCAGAGAAATGAGCTGTTTTATCAGTTAATGACCACTTTAGAACATCACCTACTGCATTTACTCCTCAGAGCGACGTGAAAAAGTCTTGCGGTTGGCGCAATGGCGAATACTTTCACAGTGTGTGAATCTTTACAGGCTGCTTTAAGACAAGTTGAAGTGGTTCAGTGTGGCCATCGTCCGCACTGAAGTTGGTGCATAGCAGAGCTAGCTCAACCCCGTTTACTGGAACGTTATGTAGTTACAGCTGAACTTGTTTGTTATTTCAAATTTGAAAATGTGGACATATCTACCCAAAGGCAAACCGTGGAACGTTTATTTATCGACTACGTGGTCAGTTAACGTTAGCTACATATTGAGCGTTACTCTCTGACCAGAACCAGACGCTGGTATTGCTGGGTAAATGCAATTGGTTAGTATTCAGTTATTAGCTTGAAAGCTAACTACTGCTAGCTAATTTCCAATGGCCGGGAGATTGTTTACGATTTGGATCAACTTGTATTATTAAAATCTATTCATTGTTAAATGAAGGCTCCCTAGTGTAAGCCCACTTGTAAAGTGGGATATTCACCCATTTCATTCACGTTTGCAGTCAATCACAGCTGGTTACCCTTAGTTTTTTTTTTACCTGGCTTTTCGTGTCTGTGTAACGCCATTCTCTGATTATGCAACCGTGCTGGTTCATTATTCATCGTTGGATTTGCATGCATACAAATTATTTAAGCAAGCCATACATAGCTGCACATTAAAAAAGTCTGTGTCAGTTGTTGATGTAGTCTGAGCTACACAGGTAACACACACTCACACACAGACGCTCTAGTTGATGTTGACCAGAGCCAGCCCAAGCCTTCATGGGACCCTAAGCAGAATTTGATCTGGGGCCCCCCCACTGCCTTGGTGCCACCAATAGTATTCACTGTTGTCAATGCTTGATCATTAATTCACACACCTGCTGTAAATCTAACACACCCATTATCAATTTTATTAGTTGTAACTATGTTGCTTACATCATACCAATGTCAGCCTGGCATGTTTTTACCCTTTTATGCTTTTTAATCTTAAAGAGTGGTCTAGTGTAAATTTGCTACAGTAGTAAGTGGCATACTGAACATGGTGTACTGAAAGTAAAAAAATAAACCAGCAGACAATGCATTACTGTAAACAAGTTGCCCACTTTAATTGCTTTTGATTTAAAATTGCAATATGCAAAAGTGCAGAACAACAATCAACTACAATTTAAATCAGATAATTTAGATAAACAGTACATGTCCAGAATCTGTCTTTCCTGGCTTTTCTGGAGGCAAAGTCCTTAATGACATCACTGTAACAGATCTGACAGCCAACTTTGTTATTGATACTAATTAGTACACTAATACTAACAAGTCCACTCAGTCTTTCTTGTGCCATGGAAGATCTCAAGTAGTTTCTGATCAATTTGATCTCACAAAAGGCATGGTTTATCCATATAAATATATTGATATGGGAAAATTACCCTTAGCTTAAAACTCACCTGCTGTATTAGCATCAGCTGAGGGGGTGGATTGCAGGGATGAATGTACAGTGGCAAGATCATCACTGACACTGGCACTTGGGGTAGTATCAGGGGCAGGTGGTGTTGGTTGTGCTCCAGCTCGCTCCTGGGGAAGTTTCATATAGTATGAGTACATAGTTGATGCAGAATGAGTTTATTTTACCAACATAAATTATTATACTCAGCAGCAAGCAATTTGTACACATAGAACAACAACTCTTAATCTATTACTAGCTAATTAAGGCATAATGATATTGGAATATAACAGCAAAGTAATATAAAAATTGTAATATAAATAATGTTAAACTGTTATCAGTACCCAGTTTATGGAACAGAAGCTTATTTTCATTACAGAAATATATACCCATAATTTATCAGATGATCCTTTGCTTGCCTGCCCATCGCTGGGTCCGAGGCTGTTTTATTTAAAAAGGTCTAGGCTATTTAATTGTTCTATATCATCACACTGTTGTTAATTTCAACAGGCAATTATAATACAAAGTGCATGTGAATGCATGAGCGGACCAGATCTGCGCTCTCTTCCATTTTATAATTCCTAGTAGTTCTTCTGCAGTTATTTTGGTGAAAGTAATGCAAAAGTAGTGTAATCAGTAACGTATATACACAGACAGTAATATTGTAAAGTAACTTATTACTTTCAAATGAAAGTAACTAGTAATATGTAATATTACATTTTGGAACTAAGCTTTAATCTACAACTAGCTAATTAAACCAGATTGACAGTGAAATATTTTACCAATAATCACAAATGCTAGTGTTAAATAATAACTTTATTTGTATAGCACCTTTCATGCAAAGATGCAGTGCTTAACAGAACAAGGTAATTTAAACTGGAAGGTGGAGATGGGTTCAAAAGAGTGTCGATTGTGGAGAAGAGGAGGGTTGCAGTTTCTTTTTAGCTGACAAATAGCAGCAGTTTTCCAAGGTTTTTTTTTAATGCTTGGAGGAGCAACAGTGTCAAAAGAAGACCTCAATTTATTATTAAAACCATGCACTAGATCATCAACTGAGCAAGTGTTGGATGGAGGAAAAGTGTTCATTATATCTAAAAACTTAGTAATAAGTGGATGGACTTCACTTATATAACTTTACATGTTGCACAAGATCAAGACTGGCCAGAACATCTAAAAATTCCATAGCCTTTGAATCAGCAATATCTTTGACATGAAATCGCCAAGTAACATAATCCTATCATAACTGGTTAGAACGATTGATCTAAAATCAAAAAACTCAGATATAAAATTGGCGTTGTGCTTAGGGGACAGGGCTCTACAGTGCGAGTATTTCACTCGCATTTGCCCCTAAAAATAGATGCAAACCAGAAAAATAATAATTATTAAATAATTAGTAACCAACCATAACCCCCCCCCCCCCCAAGCTTTTGAAATGTTTAACTCATTGTTATGCATAAATTATTATTGACAAGTTAGTTAGCATTACTGAGCACAAATTATTCTTGCACAAGGATTTAATGAAGGAACAAAACCTACAAAAACTATAAATGTTGGTTATGTATTTATTAAACTGCTGTATTGTCCAACTGGAAATAATATTATACTAGTGGTAGGTTATAGGCCTATAGTATACTATTTTATGAAGTTATGATAAACACTAACATTATATAATTAATATATTAATATTATACAATATTATATACACAAATGTAGTTACTCATCCAGGGTGTGAATGATGCATCTGCAGTGGACAGATTTAGCCAGTGCCATTGTGCCAATATGTGCTCCTTCTAGCCAGCCTCCTCCTAAGAACACACATCCCCCTTGTTTAATTTGACATCTATTTTACTAAAGTTATTGTTATAAATATTGTTCAGTAACCTTGTTTTCATAAAGTGTGGTGTGGATGGTGCTGGTGTATTGTGTATCCGTCCCTGGTTCAAAAACTACAAGTCCCACATTCCATGAGCCACAATGTGCCAATCACAGTAGAGATTTCTGTGATGAGTGTTTCACTCTTTTGCTAGACACTAGGGTCTTCCACTTCCATAGTACTTCACTGGTTTTCACATGATAAGTGCACACAAGGAGACGGAACATGCACAAACGCACACGCAACTATGTATGCAATACAGAGTTTGTTAACTTGTTAACTTGTTAACTTGAACATTTTTCACTGATTTGTGTGCTCCTAAACTTTTTCATTTAGGAGCACATGTACTCATTGGGAAAAAAGTTAGCGTAGAGCACTGGGGGGTCGATAGATTGTCACAATTAGTATAGAGCTTTAATAACCAAAGCTAAGTAAAGCTTAAAAACTCTCAAGACCATGGTGAGAGATAAAATCATTAACATTAAAACTCTTACTAGAGAGAGATCTGAAATTCAAAAGTGCTAACTTTATCAGTTCGGGTTTGGGGCGAGCAGGAATTGATTGAGTCAAGGCAATTTCCACAAGGTTCTGTGAGTTTTGTCAAGGGTACCTATGCAGTATCTCAACAGAGTTAATTTTGTGGAGCATATGAGAACATTTCTCCTTTTTGTTGCAATGGGTAATAACAACGGCGATTGGTAAAGTGTCACGACAGTCGATGTGTGATAGGAACCGACGGTTAAGTCCGTGGATTGATTAGGCTTGAGTGAATCACTAAAGTCAGTTCCTACTTTCCGAGGATGTCTGTTAACTTCAGCGTGAGTTCGGTATTACGGGTAAGAAGGAGTTTACCCTCCCTGTTTGGATGTAGTCCATCACGAGCAAAGAGGTTGGGACGGTTCCAGAAGACAGAAAAATTGTCTAAAAAAGGAGTTCCAATTTTGCAGCAATATCCTCTGAGCCAGATTCTGCAGATACTGCCGGATTCGACTGAACTTAACATCCCCAAACCGAGGAGAAGGCAGAGGACCCGATGTAACGCACTGCCTGCCTGATTCCAGGACAGTGTCAATTAGGGATTTAAAATGTTGTTTCAGATTTTCAGACTGCTGAAGCTTAATGTCGTTCAATCAGACGTGTCAAAACTGCAGAGGGATTTTCATGCAGGAGTTTAGGGAGTGTGGATTTAATTTGGATTACCTGGGCCCCGGAATAACAGTACATTTCAGTCTCCCGAATGTTACGTGCCGGACCATGGAGGAGCTCACCAAAAGACACGTTGGATGAGACACTTCAGTGGGGGCATCATGACGAGCCCGTGGGGAAACCGCCACAGCCCAGTGACGAGGCCTGGGGGAAGCCGCCACAGCTTGGTGACAAGGCCGGGAAGAAGCCCGCACACTGACCGGATCGACACCGGAGGCGAATGATTACCCATCGCGATCGTAGGCCAAAGGCAGCTGCCCAAGCGCATCCCGTGACGGCGAGATAAGTGTCCAGCAAAGGGAAATCCTCCTCATCCAGAATGTTGAACCTATTGAACACCTGGATATCATGAGGTGGACTAGCACGAGAGGAGCCCGCTGCACAGTGTTAATTCCACTCGCAATATGGGGTGGAATTAACTGGAGCAAACTTTGGTTTGGCTCCTAACCGAGACCATGGAACTTCGGCTGGAGGAGGAGGTTCATCACTCAGGACTGTGGAGTCTAGTTCTCTGCCTGCTGTAACGTTGGCAGCGGGACCCAGGGCTACTAGTGAATCGAGGAGCTGCTCGTCTTCCTTAATCTACTGAACATAGAGATTCTTCCCTCCAGCTCGGCGATCTTCTTGCTCAGACAGACACAGCTGTGACACGATGGTGGAGAGGTAAGTGGTGGGATAATAAAGCCTGCTTCAACGTGGTCGTTCCAACTAACTCTGACTTCCTAACTAAATAATGTTATGCTGTTATCAGCATCAAGCTCAGTAACTTTGAATGTCAGTAACATGAAAAAGTTAGCTTGCCTTTATTTCAAACCAACTATGAATAGCTATCTATCAAAATTTCTCTAGCTAGCTAGTTACTAGCTTGCTATTATATACATCTAGGTGGATTAAAATGTAAAAGCTATTTAGGGATGTTTAATGTGCTACCTAGGCTATGTTGTTAATTAACTAGCTAGCTAATGTTAGCTTACAAAATTAGGACAGGGGCCCTAAGCAGGCACTTAGTTTGCTTATGCGTTGGGCCAGCTTTGATGTTGACGGGGATGTTTAGGGCCATGATTCCTCCGTTAAAACTCCTTTTCATCCTCTGAGGTTGATGAAAGAAATTCATGATATTAATAATATTTCCATAATTATTCCATGTGTAGAATGGACTTATTATTGGACATGTCAATTCATAGATTATAGAACTTGCCTTCTTGGCACATTTACATGGAAGAAAAACACTGTCCAGCAGTTAGCCCGCATGTCCTCCTCAGTATGGGCATGCATGTTTACAAAGCTCACAGTTTCATTGATTAGTTGTCAGTGAGCTACACAAACAGATCAGTAGGTACAACAATGAAAAGTGTGTGTGACAGTACTTGACAGGGTGTGTCTTATTTGGTTGTCAGTCTGCAGTCTGATACTGTAAATTGGCAGACCAGCAAGTGGTTTGACTGTCTGGATGTGTTGCTGGGTCCTGGCCTTCTCTGGCAGAGAAAGACTCAGCTACTGCATTGTTGGAAGCCATTGTGGAAGACACAGAAACGGATGACCAGTCTGTTGAAGGTAAATCACACGGCCCACATGATGCCCTGGATAGCGTTGATAACATTGTCATTGTTTATTTCCTTAAAGTGGCAATAGAATAAAGTTTTTTGCTTTAACTTATCATTATGAAGTAAATGTTGATTGCACAATGTAATGGCTATAGAATAATGACACCATTGGCTTTTAGATTGGTTTCCTGTAAGCCTAGCTTTCACTGTGCAGTTCTGTCTGCCACCGGGTACAATCTCCCGGGAAAATGAAGGCTCAATTTACGGCACAAAGGCAGTGCGTCAACCACTGCGCAACCAAAACAGGAAGAGGATAGACATGGATGTATAAAGAGAACGAAGATAGCGCTTTTACACAAGGTGTTGTAAAGTTGTTTGTTGATTGTTTCAATAAAGTTCTTAAAAAAAATGATAATTAAAAGAGGATAGTGCTTTTGTTTTCCCCGTAGCTTTCCTAGTGGAAATGGCGGACAGTGGAACAACCGGAGTAACTGTGGAAACTCTACCCGGCAAAAGAAAAAGAGCCCCTTTGACGGAGGAGGCAAAGAAGGCGAAGAGGGAGAGTGATAAAAACTGAGGTCAAACAAGAGTGAACCTTGGACGGGCATTCACTTGTTAGAGAGCGCTCCGGACTTGAGAGGGTTCCAAACCGAAATTCAGTTGGCATTCGTTCTCGATCAGTGAGTAACTAAATCTGCCTACTTATTAATATTACCGGGTGTCTGCCTTTATCACAGCACTGAGATCGGGGTTTCTACTTTAAACTACTTTCTACTTACGGCTGTTTCTTGCTTTGGACAGTAGCCAGGCTGCTAGCAGTAGTTAGTTGTTTGCGCAAAGAACAGTGATTCATTGTTATCAAAGAAAACAGAAGAGACAGAAAGTTGGCTGTTGATATTCAATGACAGGGTAGTACACAAACTTTTATTAGGTTAGGCTGTGTACTGTTTAAAAAGCCCACAGAGATTCAGTTTGTTCAGTAATATTACAAGATCGAGGAAAACTGCAAATCCTCACATAGGAAGAGAAGCTGGAACCTACAACTATTTAGCAGTTTTGTTTAATTGCTTTAAATGACTATTAAGTTCTAATTATTAAAACTGTTGCTTATTCATTTTCCTGTAGATTCATTTAACAATGAATCAATGCACAAATTGTCATAAGATGCACTGTTTAGAAACACAGACAGAATGTCAGACCTTTGAGAAGAGGTAGAGAAGAATAGCTGCAAGAAAAAAGAAATCCTTTTGCCACTCAGTATTGTATCTGTCAGAGGAAGACTCTTCGCTATGCGATACATTTTACGACCAATAGCCTCCACTTCAAAACATTGCCAGCATGATGATAGAGAAATGTGCCTGTCTGTCTGTGTCAGTCCCGCCCCTACAGACGTTTATGGGATTAATGAATGAATGATTATTTACATTGCACTTTTTACAGCAGAGCCATCTCTAAGATGCATTGCAAACACACACTAAAACAAGCAGTGGAAAAAAAGTAACAGGCCTGTGTCATATGAGGAAAATGTAGGCCATGCTATCAGCCTCACATTGCAATTTTACAGATTAAAATGTCCTAGAATGCTTATGTATTTTGTTGTCATTGATCAATTATGCAAACTAATGTCAGATGCCCCAAGTCATATTTTAAAAATAGTGGCTGGCTACTCCATATCCTTGTGGAAAGCCCTGGTCACATGGTTATATGGTATTGCGCTGTCACTTTTTTTTTTTCTGACTTCAGATAGCTGTCTCTTTTTTCACCATATACGTTTGCATCCCTGATTCTGTTAATGTTTTTTCATTTATTGGATTGTCACAGTTAAGGAAGGCTGTGTTAAGTTGCATTAAATTGCCTTTTCTGAATTGTTTTTACATTTTACATTCTTTACATTTGGGCCACCAAACATGTACTTTGGCCACCAAATTTAGGGGCTTGGTGGCCTGTGGGGCCAGTGCTTAAAAATATTAGCGTCAATCCCTGGGACAGTATGTCTCTGGACGGGGGCTGGTAATGCGGATTCAGGGCTGCTACCGTCTCTCTTAATAAGACAAAGATAAAAAGAAACAGTGTATGTCTTGCAGACTGTTCATTCAGATGTGGAAAACCCGGCCTCAGCAAGTAGAAGTAGCCTACTACTAACCATGTATTTGAAGCCAGATTTTCCAAGTCTGAGACTGTTATGCTTGCTTTCCCTAGTGAAGTTGCAAATCTACCTAAAAGATGGAGATTCGACTGTGTTGAAAGGATGCAACCCCTTAACTATAAAACAGGTTACAGCACGGTGGCATTCATCTCTCTTTTCTTTGCTCAGATTAGCATTACTAACTGCCTAGTAAACGGAGTCTTGGAGGAGGTGGAATGAGCTACACTGCTGCTGGCTTGGGCAGAGGGACCTTAGTACAAAATGAAATAGGAGATAGTCAAATGCAAAACCAACTAACTAATGATTGCCTAGTAAGTTATGTTAGCTACCATAATATTAGCATAACGTTACCTCGCACCTGACTGCTAGCTGACGTTTATAATAGCTTCAAAACTACGAGGTATGCTAATAATGCGATAACGTAACTAACTTAACTAGGCAAGTATCAGGCTTAGTATCATAATCAAAAGTTGACACACAGCTAACATGCTATTAGCTAGCTAACTTCTTGCGAGAACCTTACCTGTTATTTCATTGTTGTCAGCAGAAGACCCAGCACTGGTGGTGGAGCTCTCACGCTCGCCAGATGGAGTGTTGTCAAAGACGGTGCAGTTGTCCAGTCTTAAGTTGATGCCATGGATGATCAGATGTTTCATCATATTTGAGGTGTTCCCGGACTTGCATTTTATAATAGCCTTGCAGTGGTTGCATTTTACACTATTGCTGTCCATTTTAACAAAATATAACCAAACTTTAGAACGCATCTTGGATTACGCGATGTTACCTCACTGAACTTGCCCACCAAGCTTTCAACTCCAAGGGAAGGCAATCAAGAGTCTCGCGATGTTTACCCAAATAGCTTCATGCTGATTTGTCAGTCAAGTCGCCTCTATGAAACAACGCCGGTAGTGATTGGCTGGCTGCGATAAGGTTCACATCGTCTACCGTAAAGTATCAAAATTTGGCACAGATTATAATTCAGTCATTTTTCGATACCCAACCCTAATATTCACAAGGATTTATTTATCAAATAAAGGTAAAACAGGTAATGTAACTAAATGTACTTAACTAAAGACAAACAAAAACGAATGTGTGTGCGTGTGAGTATGCAAAAGAGAGAGTGTGTGTGTGTGGGTGCGCATGTCGGTGCATGCCAGAAAGAATGTGTGTGTGTGTGTGTGTGTTCTGCCTGTGTGTTCCGTGCGTGCATGGGCAAGAACACACATGTTAGGCCAGAAATCAAAGAGTAACCTACGTGAAGCCGGAACTTTGAGTTTCCTCTCCGCGTCTGTGGAAGCCAATTCAAAATATGTGTATGTGATTATTGTAGGATAATGATGCCAGGTTAGGAAAGAGGATGGTTAGTTTGCATGCAAGACCCTGTGTCTGTGTAAAGCATAACTAACATCAACTTAGCTCTGTGGCGGAGCCAATAACCTAAACAGACATCACAACAATACAGCTCAGTAAATAAAGAAAATCAATACACGTCCCAGTAAACCAGCTAGCCCAGTTAACCCGGTTAGTCAGGTTAGTCAGGTAAGTCAAGCTCATGTAATGTCACTGCCTCCAAAAGGCAAACCCAAATGAGAGACCAGATGTGGAGAATCCTCTCGTGACATTTCAATCCACTGTATGGGAGCATTACAGTTTCCCGGTTAGTTACAGCAAAAATGGACAACGATTACTGTCACACCATATGCCAACATTGTTCAGCTGAAGTCGGGTATGTCTGTGGATGCATTTCAAACATGTCATTTATGACGGCATCACCTAAATGTGTCGATTAGCTGAACGAGTCAAAACCAGACTGGAAGGCGAGTCCTTCTCCACACAGCCTTCACACAGCCTCTCACTGCAGATTCAGGCCGTGCCAAAGTAACAACTAATGCTACAGGAGTGTTTATAGCTGTGGATATAAGACCGTACTCAGTCGTAGAGAATACAGGATTTAAGCATACGATCAAAGTGAGCCACGCTAATATGCGTTCATATGTGCATGTTACTCAGTCCGCTGTGCTGACATCTGTGTTATTTGTTCTTATTGACAAGATGCCAGTATTGGAGTGCATTAACTGTTACAGTAAGAATTATGGCCAATGAGCCACTGCTTAATATTTACATTCTTCAGAATAAATGACAAAAATGACATTTTCTAAATTTTTTTGTTTTTCCTGCTGTACCGAAGACATACCGAACCGTGACCCTAAAAGCGAGATACATACCCAACCATGAATTTTGTGTACCGTTACACTTCTACTAAAAATGTGTTAACTCCTCATGTCAGTCAGTTCAGCATGCTTTGCAACCCACCAGTAGAACATGTCCTTGTTTATTTAGAAAGTTCAGTAGCGTTTACTTAAGACATTGTGCAGTTACAGTCTCACTTTTTGCCATTTTTAAAGGCAACTTGAACACGGTAATTTCTTATCCAATCCATGTCTGTCTAAAGATATAGCAATTTTTGCAAAACGAGAGACTTTAAAGTTTAAGACTTCCCCAGAAATGGGCCCCTTGTCATTGAACTGTCTGTTCACTCTTGCTCCCTCACTCACACACACACACACACACACACACAAACACTAAGTGGCCCTGGGCAACAAGTCCAGCGGTGCAGCTATGCTAGCTGTGCGTAAACAAGCATGCTTACTGACTACCAGCCTCTTTACAAGGCCTCAATCTATTCAGCTGCTCTGTTGATATTCCACTGGTGAGCTGTGCTACTGCAAGACAGGATAATCTGAGTGTGTGTGTGTGTGTGTGTGTGTGTGTGTGTGTGTTGGTAAAGGAGAGGTAAGTGCTAGGTTGCAGTTTTTTACCAACAAGGATCATTTATATTAAACTTGTGTTGAAACTGTTCACATGATTCAGAAGAAGATGAGGGCTAGGCTAACATCATTAACTTCTAAATGTGAGTTAGAATTTCCCTTAAAGAGGAATTTGCAGGTTTAATTTTTTTTACTAAATGTAGGCCTAATATAGACCTTTACTGAAAATTCAATTCAATTCAGTTTTATTTATATAGCGCCATATCATAACAAAGTTATCTCAGGGCACTTTTTCGAGTAGAGCAGGTCTAGACCGACTCTTTATATTTACAGAGACCCAACAATTCCCACCATGAGCAGCACTATGCGACAGTGGCAAGGAAAAACTCCACACAGAGATGCAAAGCAATAGTTAGGTTAGTTAGTCAGGTAATGGTATTGATGATAACACCAACAGAAATAATACTAAGAGCAATATTATAATAGCAATACTAATAATAAGAGCAATATTATAATAGCAATACTAATAATAAGAACAATAACAGCAATAGCAGGAGCACGGGGGGCAGCAGGTGCAACCATAGATCCAGACTCTACAGCTCCGGAGGAAGAAATACCTGCAGAAAGCAACAGAAGGGGAGAGAGAGAGAAAGCACACAACTACAGGAAGAAGTTGAATTAGTAACAAGCATTGATGGGATATGAGGGCGTACAGATGGATAGGAAGAGGAGGAGAGAGGAGCTCAGTGCATCATGGGAAGTCTCCCAGCACTCTAGGCCTATAGCAGCATAACTAAGGGGTGGCTCAGGGCTCACCTGAGTCAGCCCTACTATTAGCTTTATCAAAGAGGAAAGTCTTAAGCCTACTCTTAAATGTGAGGAGGGTGTCTGCCTCCCGTACACAAACTGGGATCTGGTTCCACAGGAGAGGAGCTTGATAGCTGAAGGCTCTGGCTCCCATTCTACTTTTAGAGACTCTAGGAACCACAAGGAACCCTGCATTCTGGGAGCACAGTGCTCTAGTTGGGTACTAGTAAGTACTAGTAGGGTACTATGAGCTCTTTAAGATATGATGGTGCCTGACCATTAAGGGCTTTGAAGGTGAAGAGAAGGATTTTAAATTCTATTCTGGATTTTACAGGGAGCCAGTGTAGAGAAGCTAATATTGGAGAAATATGATCTCTTTTCCTGGTTCTTGTCAGTAAACGTGCCGCAGCATTCTGGATCAGCTGGAGAGTCTTAAGGGACTTATTGGGGCAGCCTGATAATGGAGAGTTGCAATAATCCAGCCTAGATGTAACAAATGCATGGACTAGTTTTTCTGCATCTTTTTGAGACAGGATGTGCCTGATTTTTGCAATGTTACGTAAGTGAAAAAAGGCAGTTCTTGAAGTTTGTTTTATGTGGGAATGAAATGACCATTTGAAAAGTTAATGCTGAATGTTATGTTTTTTCAACAACGCGTCATATTACGTAACAGAAGTGAGTCGATGTCCCTGACTCTGCCTCAGCTCTACGTGTGGTAGTAGGTGGTAGTGAGTCTAAGCCAGTGGTTCTCAACCTTTTTTGGGCCAGCGCCCCCCTATCCATTATCCAGGTCCCTTACCGCCCCCCATCAAATAAAATGTAGGCGAATTGTCTTCCCTGAATATTAATGTTGATTATTTTTCTGTGTTATATCATTAAAAAGCATGTCAATAAATACTAAATAATAATGATTAGTATTATGATTATTATTTATTATATTTATACTATATTTCTCTTTAGTATTATTATTATTATTCTGTTATATCTCTATAAAAGAATGTCACTGAATGCCAAATAACATTTGATTTTAACTGGACAGTTGGAATATCATCATCATTAGTTTCCCAGGGATCAAAAAAAGCCATATGAATAGAAATTATATTGTTAAACAAATGCAACGGTTAGAAATTTGACATTCAAACTTTAATTCGGTTAGATAACAGCCATCAGAAATGCCAAACAGGAGCATTCTTATTAATTCTTCCAACAGAAAACAAGAGCAGCCTACCAAGTAAAAAGTCTGATGCTACTGTAAAAAAACACAAGGATTTATCCTAACTTTCAAAGGAAATCAGTACTGCAGGTTGCAGAGAAGCGATTGCGGTATTTGGACTGCATGTGGAGGACCTGGCTGAATCCCTGCTCAACTATATGTTGTTGGGAAAGCAAGAAGCAGCAGCAAAGTCTTCTCCCAGAGAGCCAGGTAACGCTGGGCATATTTGACCCACATGCTGCCCCAGCCAGAGGTGCGGAAAGTAGCCTAGGCCTCGTTGTCGCACTGGGTGTCGACAAGATGCACCTGGATAGCGGGCTCGCATTCGGTCAGGTCCGCCTGACAGGGCTGCACCACCCATCCATGTCGGCCTTAACCATCCTCAGGTGGTCGGTGTACATGAGGAGGCGGTAATCGGTAAGAGCCTCAGACACCTGCAATGAGTGTAACCACCAAATTGTTCTTGGTGACTGTGATTTTTTGTCTATTCGATTTTTAACTGGTTATTTTATTGCTAATTAGTCTACTAATAAATGTGTCTTTATATTTATAATGCACATACGTCACTTATTATCCAACATGTGACTTTTTGGCATTAAATTGGGCAGAATTAATTCAGCAGATTTTGGAATGGAGTTTGGTCTGACATTATTTCGTGCTATTCCAGACAAATTAAACTTGGTAAATGTCCAATGTTTTGGGATTTCAGATTTCCTTTTATTCATAGACTTGTTAAAGATGTTTTAATGAAGACTTAAAGTTCACGACTAGATGAAACTGTTTTAGAAAGCTGCAGAGAAACGTTGCAGCGGTAACCTCCACCGTCTCAGCTGGAATCAAACCGGCTGATGGCGTTGCTAAAAAATGTTTATGTTTATGATGATTGTATAGTTTGTGTTAATATGCTTTGGCAACGGTGTCTTATATGCAGCCATGCCAACAAAGTCACGTGAATTGAATAGTGTTATAGTGCGTGTCTGGATGCTAGACGCTAAGTTGCTTTCACGGGAAGTCCGACAGCGGAATACCCCTCATGTAAATTTGTAACCACGGCGTTCACGGTGTAGAAATGAATGCTTTCAAGAGGAAGAAACTCTTATTTTCCTCCACGGGGAATACCAAGGAAGAGAGCGTCCATTTTCCTGAGTTGACCTGGAGTTGACACAGTAAACACCATGTTGGTGAAATTTTATAGATGATTCTCTGATGTCCCATTCCGGTGAAGGCAGCATGGAGCTGCGCTACAGAAAGCTGACAGAAACACTGAAGTAAAGAGTCGTGGTATGGAAATTATACACCGTCTTGTCTAGTCGCATTGGTGTAAACTGGCAGTGTTGCAGACTGTATTTATTTGAAAGTAGCTGCAAGTTTCAACTCCTCTCGTCGTGAATCTTTGGTGTAAACTCCCAGAACACCTCACCGCCCCCCTTTCAAAAATTTTGCTTCCAGTGCCCTCCGACGTTCTCTGAACACCCCCCGTGGGGCGGTACCGCCCCCATTGAGAACCGCTAGTCTAAGCGGTTGTAATTTACTGAGTCTGTCCTTTTTCAGTAGTTTTACTTTGCATTTCTGTATTTTCTGCTGCATATTCTGTTTTCTGAAATAAAACCTGCATGTTGGTGCAAAGACATGTTGTTTATGTCCGTCTCATGGATGTCTGACTCCAAACGGCAACTAGTGCTCCTGACTTTCGGGTATGCGGCAAGCATCATAGTACTGACAATAACTTCCAGGTCACAACCAAAAAATCAACGTAAAATTGAGAAAGAAGATTTCCACACATATATTAATTCCCGATTTTCATTTATAAGCACATCAAAGAAAATCAGATAACGGGTCGTTTTTTGTTTCCCTATTTGTAAATGGTGATTTTGGTTTTCTCATTTCAAAAAGGAAATGGCGTTGGCCTCCAAGTACACGGACCCTAAAGCCTAGTGGATATCATTGCTGGGGATAATGGGCATGGCCACAGAGTTGAACTGATGACCCAGTTCTAAAACTGATTCGATAAAATAGTCATTGAAGATCGCTGCAATTAATCCATCAATTGCAAGTCCCTTGATTTGGCATGAGTCATTCCTGCTAGCTTGTTGATGTTTTTTCCAAATGAGCTTGCAATTGCCTTTAGCCTCATTAATAATATTTAAAAAAGAAGTTGGCTTTGGCTTTTCTGAGATTCACAGTTACATATCACAGTTGTTTATTTATATAGCAATGCACATCACTGTCTTCTGACTGGGTCCACCAATCTCTGTCACCGTAAGTTGGCCATCAAGTGGAATGAAACCTCGTCCCATCCATGCAGCATCATCCAGTTTACTAGTACAACAACATCTGGGCTGTAGTATAACAGTTTCTTTATTTACGCACTTTACAACCACAACCAAGCAGCATATTTTCTCTGCTGCTAAAACCCACTAGCTTTGTGCTAACTACTGCGACATATAACAACAACAACAATGGAGGAAGTTGTTCTTCTGCTACTTGTGCTTCAAAACTCTCACCTTACTCAAAGGCACAACCTGGTGGCAGAAGCCATACAACACATTCACAAACATTAATACTGAATAAAATTAACTAAATTAAGCTAAATTATGAACACAGAATCCTGGAAAACATGTTAGATCAGTACATCTTGGAATATAAACATAACCTGCCTAGAAATTAATTTCAAATTAACCTGTTAAGTGAATTAAATTGAATTATACTCAAAAATAAATTGTGGGGTCCCTGATAACCAATACAAAACAGTTAAAGGTACTGTATGTAACGTTTTACATGTATTAATCACTTTATATTGCCTGTGTGTGAACGGACTGCAATGTAACTTAAAAAATGAGACCTTTCCCATCTTTCTCGGTTGCCTATAGCAGCCTGTGGACTGATTTCTATGTAGAGGACTCGGGATGGATTTTGTGACGTAATGTGCGCTCCCGAGTGCCTGACCTCTCAGCTACAGGTCAGAGTTCAGCTCACCAACAGCCGCAATAAAAACAAAGGAAGAAGAAGCTCCTCACAGTAGCTAACGCAACATTAGAAATTGAGTCTGCTAACGTCAACAAACGACCAGGTAAGCTAACATTACTGCAAAGCATGTGAAATATATTGTGATTTTAGCTGGGCAATGTTAGCTAACGTTAGATTATTTGCTAATGCGGCATGGATGTATAAGACCTTCTAATACATCCATGTAACACGGACGAACTGCTAGCTAGCTAACATAGCAAAATACTGTCTAGAGTTGATAACGTCAGCTAATTCATGCAGACTCTCTTAACTTGCTTGCTTGCTTGCTAACGTTATCTCTATCAAAAAAACGTCCTATCTGATTTATCACAAGGAGCTGCTGTGTTTGTTTATGGTTCATAGAGAAGTCAGGCCTACAAATCATGCCCTGTAATGACAAGATGCATTTATCTCCAATACTGTAGACTTGTTTGTTACCTCGCGCAGTCTCCTATTCTGTGGATTATATGCCACTGTAAAGTCATTTCATTTCATTGAATATCATTAGCCTGATTTTTTTTCCTGCCAAAATGACACCCATGCTTATACTTTATACATTTCTGCTGATACATGTAATGAATTTACCTAGTGGTTGACAAGTGTGTAGGTTCTAATTCTTGCTTTTCTCTCTCTCTCTCCATAAAGGACATGACCTCAGCTATATGAGCAATGACAACAATGGGATCAAGAAAAGAAAGAAGTCCTGAGAATGTGGTTAACAGTACCATAGTTTGTTTATTATAAATACGTTTTGAAAAACTTGTAAAAAGAAAACAAATTAATATATGACATTGTAGAACTTGTAAAAGAAAAATAAGACACTGTAACAGTGAAATACACAATGGTAAGCTGTAATGATAAAGCAAGGTAGACTACAATGATGCACGAATTGATGAATACATAGGATATGTTGCCAAAAACATCTGTTCTTTACGTTGTGCATTATCTCCAGTCTAACGTTAGTCATCCCACTCCTACCATCTGTTTATAACTGAGGTTAGTTTAGTATTATCGTTGTCTAAACCCACTGCCAGACCCCTTCAGTACAGTAATGTTAGTCTCATCTATTATGCTGAAACATTAGCGCATTGATTCAGGTATCATGTCAATAATGAACGTCTAGTTCACTGACTGTTAGCGTTATCATCCAGCAAATTTAGCTATGCTGACATTGCTGAGCCTCTTGGTGAAAGCTAGACAAATGGCGACTGATAAAGCTGGCTAGCTAACGCTGAAGTGTAATATAAATGCAGTCAATGTATCATGCAACGAGAATGGATTAGTTCAAAGTCACTAGCCTATATTGTGCAAGCTAGCAAGCTGATAATGATATTGCTCTTTATAAATCCTTATTTTTTTTTTTACATAACGTTAGTCAAACTATAATAACAGTGTAACTTCACTTACCTCATCTATCAACATGATGCCGGTCGATCACGTTCAGTCTACTGTATGTGATGTCACTGTTTTGGCCGATGCCCAGGATGCTCGCTCGCACCCACTGTGTGCGAGCACAAGAATGAGCAACAATGCTGACTGCTATTGTCTTAACGGCCACCGGTGTCACCAAAAACGACGACTTTCTGAAAACTACACACCATCTAAACTGTGCTATGAAACTGTAGGAGTACTTGAGACGATCTGAGCTAATTAATTAATTGTACTTTGAGCATGATTACACTACTGTCTACTTTTTGATATAAAGATGTTTTGTATTTGAGCATGTGAGTGTTTACTTCCTGCAAAGAGAAGCGGAACATGATCCTCTTAGATGATACCATGCCTGTCAGTGTGATTTACCTGCAATTTAATATTGTTTCAGCTCAGATTTGAATGGATTTGACATTTTCCCTTGTTTATGTCTGAAAGTGTATTAGTTTTGAGTAAATAATTTTGAAAAAGAAATATCAGTTTTTTCTCGTATTTTGCTTTCAAAGCATGAATCAGAAATGCCCCAGAAAAATAAGCCTACTGCCACACCAACACGAGTAAACATCGTTGCGTTGATACGCTGGCTAACCTTTGGCCAGTTCTCAAGGAACATTGTTTATGTCAGTTCCCGTATTAGTGTCATCCAACTAAATTAGATCTTTTTAATGGTACTATTATTTTGTAAATATAGTATAATGTAAATCTGTGGTGTACTATTAATGTGCGTGGAACTAATGGCTGTTTTCATACAAGTATGTAGTACATACTGCATTCATCGGTAGTATGCAGTATGAAACTGTTAAATCGAATTATTTTGCAGTATTCTAGGCCAGGCTTAGTCGGTTTCCGATTTTGAAAAGCAGAAGTAAACAATAGTACGGCTAATGGCAAACCACCGCAATTGTGTAGCATCTTCTTAAGCTCTGAAAACGAAAAGTAATAACTGTAGACTTGTCACAATTTCTGCTTGCACATTGCAAGTGGTACTTCTATTTATATTCCTCCCTGTCAACCACTGACACGGTAGTGTTGCTGTCATTTCAATAATGGTGACTGTGTAAATAAAGTTGAAAAAAAAAAAAACAAACACAAAAAATAATGGTGACCCTTCCAATGCTTTGCATTCTGGGATACAGTAGGTGAGGTAGACTGGTGCTGCCATGCGTCAGAAGCTCCTCCTCTGGTAGGCCATGCAAACAATAAAGGGAGTTGTCCAGGAGTTGATGCTTCTCTGTCAGGACACCCAGTGCAAGCTGCCTCCAGTGGTGGACACACACACGTGCACTCCTGTACTACTATTTTCATGAGGACAAAATCTTCTCCCACCAGTAATAACATGAAGGAAAACTTCCAGAGAGAGCGTTTTTGCTAATTCAACGAGCGATTCTGCTCCCCTGCTCTTTTCTAATCACACAAATATGTGGAATAAGTACGTAATTTAAAAAACACAATCACAAACAACAGTAATACTGTTTCTAATAAATACAGTGGAAGGGCAGATTTTGAAATTTCATCATGTGGGGGGAAAGGAAAAGGGTTGGCAAGTATGGGATGCAAATTTCATAATTTATCAGAATCAGATTATTTATATTGTATATATTATTTATATCGTTTATAATAGATTATCAGTGTGTTTTCTTGCCAGATTCGCTTGCGGAGAAACTAGATGCCGAAACTATCGCTGTACATCACAAGCCGGCTGCGGTGCATCCTTTCTGAACAGCCCACTTGGTTAACATGGACCAAGTGAAAGGAAGCGGGCAGCACTTTGCAACACTTTGCAGCGGTTCTGCCTCCTGTCTGAACCCGGTGTTACACATTTCGCGGTCAGATTTGTTTTGTGCTCTCTCAAATCGTTTGTCATCAATATACCTTCATACACACACAGACACACACAAAAGCACATACATGCACACTGAGCATTGTCTCGTCTGGCTCACACATCTATGCCATCAGCAACATAGTGTGTGTGTGTGTGTGTGTGTGTGTGTGTGTGTGTGTGTGCCTGCCCACAGTTAACTGTGTGAATGTGCATATGTGCTCATGCTTCTCATCTTTTGTTGTTAATTCAACACAATGCAGGCACATTGAGGTTCTTGTCAGGCCTGCATTCTGATCTGTGAAACACACACACACTAAACACCAAACACCCCGTGACTGATCTGTTGTGGCTCTGGTCTAAAACTGCGTGTCAGCAAATGTAGATGGATACACACACACACACACACACACACACGGACCCAAACAAAAGCAGGGTTGAGGCTGCTGAAACAGCATTTCTTCTAATCTGTGGTGTGTTGTTAAAGTCTGCCTTTATTCATCTGTCTGTGGAGATGTGTAACAGCATGTTACTGTGTCTCCCATAGTTTCTTTTACCATGTATGTGGGATAATGCTGCTTGACTTGAGTTGGTATGGTCTGCTAATACTGTTGTTGTCTTAATATTGCGTATTACATTTACATTGTGCTGTAAAATCAGATTTTCTCATTTTTAACTGATAGCTTTCATAATTGGTAAGAGATGACACCAAATACCACAGCTCTTGAACCAAGCCAGCAGCATCTCCAACGTATGGGCTGTGCATATTGCTGATGTGTTGTAATGAGCTGCTGGCCTGACGAGTTAAAGTGCTATGGTGACTTATATGCATATATTAATGAAGGAATCTGATAGGGATGCTGTAATAGGGCTGGAGATTTCAAACCAGTATTAGGACATCCAGGTCTCTGGAATAGTGGATTGTAATGAACAATGCAACCTGATATAAATTATTGGTATTAATTAAGCAGTGGTGCATATTAGCTTCAGCTAAACCTTAGAAGTCGTTTTTACACAGAACTAGTGTGGACTTCCATCTCTTCCATCTCGAGACACGTTAGGAAGCCTTCAGGGGATCACTTGCTGGCCAGTATGGACAAGAGGATCAGTTACAGCGACCAATAACTCTTTCACTGTACACATGGGCATGTGAGTAGTGTGAAAAAATGTCTTTTAATTAGAGCTGAGCTGATCCATCTGCACGGCAGTGTTTTTGTCATAGTTACTACTGGTCAAAATGGGCTGTCATCTTTGAATTATAAAATTAATATCAAATATTAAAAAACCAGTATCAGCCTAAAATATCAGTCTGCTTTTAAGGTTACCACACATTTTGTATTACATGAATATGGCCCAATTCATATTATTTAAATTCAAACATACTGTACACTGTATGCTTTGTATATACAAAACATACTGGAAATAGGATATTTATGAAAGCACATTGCATTCACCAAAGAAAAGAAATAGAGACTGTATCTCATAATTATGAGGAAAGATCTTCATATAATAATTCTTCATTACAAGAATACTGTCTCAGAGTGTAATTATGAGAAAAGGTGGTTATCAGTCATGGCTTTTGAGAAGATGATGGTGGTACCTGATTTCATTTGCTTGTGTCTCCTCCTTGGTTTGAGATATTGGGCGATATTAATGTCACTGAATAATAATGTGGAGGTTATTATTATTAGTGTGGTATTCTGTGCCTCGAGTGAATAACCAATCAGTACAAGCAGAACAGTTAGTATGTCACTGTGTTGTTGTTGGGATTTTTCAGGTGATTAAATCACTCTGATCGGTTCGAAGTCGCTCTGTTTAGAAGCAGCTAAATCAGGACAGGATGTTTCATTTTTACAAAGTCATACATCAGAAATGGGGGTGGGAATTGCAGACGTACTCACGATAGGATCCCGATATTTTGCCCACGATAACGAAAGTATCACAATACAGGCGATTCCTAATACAATACATCATGATATCTGTGCAAGACCTCTTCTTCCATTCTTATGTTCAATCCATGCCCCCTCTGTCTATCATTGTGAACACTTACAGTTATTTTCCAGTGACAGTAATAACTATGTTTAACAGGCTAGGTTAGCACACCCACAGCCTAACTGCACTTGTGTTACAGGCTGAGCCTCCTGCTTTAAAGAGACAACAAAAAAGCACAAATTAATAGTGACAAATACATCTTTTACCTTGAGCTTTCTGAAGTAGTCGCACCCCAGTAGCTCTGCAAGCTCCAATAGAGCGGGGTGCCTGCTCTCTATCTAATGTGATAAAGGCACTTAAATCCTCCAATCACAGCCTCATGCTCCAGCACCACCACTGGTTCGAAGGCAACCAACACTGAGTTTGATCCTATGGAAAGTTTATCAGCATTATGATGCAGAGTACATTTTAAGCTGTAAAGCAACCAAGAAAAGAGCAACAATGGTAGAGAAACAAACAATAACTGCGAATGTATTAAGGAAGTGGATCAGATGATTGATCGCGGGATGTTTTGTTCTCTTTTGTGATTTCTTTTTTCACCGCGGTGGGCAACATTACCAGCAGAACAGTGTTTCTGAAACAAAAACAAAGTGTTCCCAGACTTTTGACTTGCATGTCGGTGGCTCCACCACCTTTTTCTCCACCGTCTCCACCATGCCGTGTGTGTGTGTTTACTTGTTAATGAAACTAGTTGATTGCTGTTCTCATTTTGATTGGCGCCCTCTCTGTGAGACATGAAGTAATGACATTCTAGTAAGGTAATGTCAATGGGCAAAATGCAGAAAAAATCTCAGGCTACAGCGTTTGTAAATTAGATAAAGAATCAAAGATGGCGCAAGTGTATCAATTATGCATCACGTGAATGAATGTGACAACATATCGTGGTATTGATTATTTGTCCTGCCCCTAATCAGAAATACATTACAGCTCTCAAAATGTGTGATCTCATATTAATACTATGGTGACATTTGGTAACAGCTATCAAAATAAAGCATGCAATAAAGAATTATAATAATGTTTATAGTGGCAATACAGCTGAAAATCCTAATCAGTTCACAGAATCTGCTGGGTCACAGAATATGGTGTAACACCTGATCTCGTAATTAGAGATCCTTTCCCATAATTATGAGATATGGAAGTTGTAGTTATGAGATTAAGTAATATTCTCTTTTTTGAAAATGTTTCTGAATTTCCTTTTGTGAATGCAGTGTGCTTCCGTAGATGTTAAACAATCATATACAAAACAAATTATAACCTCAAAGTAATCTTAATATAAGGGGCTATAATGATGTGGGTAGGTATATTAATTGTTCAATATGCTTTACAACTTAACTGGCTTTTTTACACCTTCAAGTAGTAGTAGTAGTAAAGAAGTAAAGCAGAGGAGGAGATAAAGGAGAATCAAACTAGGAAAAACAAAGGAGTACGTTAGTACAAGCCTAAAACAGAGGAGAGATTTGGGGAGATGGAAAAGAGAAATAAAGAGGACAGACAAAGAGCTGTGAGTGTTTCTTCTTGTGTTTGATCTGTCTCGCCTTAGTAATTTAGATTTCAGGGTGTCTCTCACAGAGGGGTACAGCATAGCCTTTAGTCTCAGAGCTCACTTTCTTTTACTGTTGTTGTTGTTGTGTGTCATGGTGGGATTACTCCCTTTCATTTCCAGGTTTAATTATGCAAGTTCATGTGGTCTGCTTGTTGGCCACATCTGAAATGCATATATACGGTGTGCTGTTGATCCAGCAGTGTGACTTATATTCCTTCTTTTGTTTTTGTTGTCATTTAACAGTAGGAGAGATTGTTCCAAGTGACTCCCTGGAGGTGCCAAAAGAAGTCACCATGTCGGTGACTGTTCATGAGAATCGTAAATCGCGCACCAGCACAGGCTCCATGAACATCTCACTGTTCCACAAGCCTTCACATCCTGACAGTGTCCTGACCCACCTGAACACAATGAGGAAACAGTGCATGTTCACTGATGTCACTCTGTGGGCCGGGGATCGCTCCTTCCCATGCCACAGGTAAACATACACTGACAACATTAGTGCATTTTACTGCAAACTTTCAACAGACACAACCATCCCACTACCACAACAGAGAGACTTTTACATTGTCTTTGTGCTTTCGTCTTCATAACCTCTGGACCTATGACCTTGACATTTTTGGTCACTGACAAAATGCTGTGTTTGTGTCTTGCAGGGCTGTCTTGGCAGCGTGCAGTTGTTATTTTGAGGCCATGTTCAACGGAGGCCTACGAGAAAGTCTGGACAGTGACGTCAATTTCAGAGACAGTATACACCCCGAGGTACTACTACTGTTACTGAAGACAAGTATACCATATTTTTCCTATTGAACATTAAAGCTTCTGTATGCTTCAGACAAAGTGCTGTAATGTTAAATTGCACCAGAAAGCTCTTTGGATGAATGCATTCAAAGAGTTGTGTTTCCAACCATTTTTGTAAAACCAACCTGAAGTCTACGTCCACTTTCCCCAGCAGTTAGTAGCCAGCTAGTTTAAAGTCTAGTGGCACGGTATTATTACTATTGATGTTACTGGTGGTGACAATGGCTTCAATACATGGCTAACGTGCGAGTGACAAACTAATTGAGCTAAGCAAGCAGCTACAGGCTGACAAAATAATATGTATTTGCTTAGCCCATTACAACAGCACAGATCGTTAAACAAAAGCAATCTACATGCACCGGCTCAAACATAACATTGCCGCTATCACTAAGACGGAAGTTATGTGCAAGGCCGCATTAAAGTACACCCCCCCCCGCAGAATTACAACCGGCACCGGTAACCACGTCAGCAGCTGCTGGCTACATCACTGTCACTGTTCACTGTCATCAGTCACATTTTCTGTGTTGCTCCTTACCTTTCAATATTTAAACATGAAAACACATTTTACAATAAATGATTAGCTTAATTTTGAGACCCACTCAAAATTTGATTTTGCCGTCATCGGGGGTCCTAGTTGTTAATTAGGGGGTCTGAGACCTCCGTATT
The DNA here is from genome assembly GCA_008360985.2 of Macquaria ambigua. Classification (NCBI taxonomy): domain Eukaryota; kingdom Metazoa; phylum Chordata; class Actinopteri; order Centrarchiformes; family Percichthyidae; genus Macquaria; species Macquaria ambigua. The sequence goes on from VMKM01003226.1 coordinate 37,628, forward strand.
TTGCACACTGGATACAGACATTTTGTCACCAAAAGGTACAGGCCAGCTCACTGTAGGCCAATAATCTCTCTCACACATAATGAGCACATATGCGCTTACACACACACACACACACACACACAAAGCAAAAGCTTTTTTTTTTCTCCCTGTGAATTTTTTCCCCTGATCCTCGTGGCCCTTTTACGTCATTGTGCCGCGGGGCTTGAGCCCTGGTAAGCCTGTGCATTAAAATGGCGGTGGTTATGTGTAAAGAAACATACATGCGTATTAAGTTTCTCCGGTCTTCTTCTCCATGAGTTCAAAACACCCTCTCTTGTTAACTGACTGCGGATGTTGCCAAGCTGTCACTCCGATCAAGCCAATAGAAACGTGTCTTGCGTCTTTCAGCATAGGTCCTGCCCACGGAATTCAGCTGAACTGGAAGCAAAAACTTTTGGATTCGCAAGCAAAACTAAACCATTTTTTGATTGCAATGTCAATAATTTTGCTCTCAAACCTATTTTTTGATTGATTAATAAAGACACAAAATTAACTCCATAAATATATGCTGAAATGTTCTTAAAAAGTTGAAGAAGATTTGAAGGTTGCTTCCATTCGTTTTAATGGTAAAAAAAAAAAGTTTTAAAAAGCTGAGCATTTTGATAGTTGAATGGTTTCTATAGCTGAAAGTATGCAGAAGTAGTAGAAAAACGTACGGAATGGAATAAGAATAATAAAGAACAGGATAACAACAACAGGATAAGATGTCTAATAATAATGCTTTCAGCATTCACACTAATGAGGGGAGAGGGAGATAGGCAATGACATGTAACAAAGTTCCTCAGCTGGACGTGAACCAGAGGGGTTGCAGTTTATCGTTGGCCACTCCATGCTGGATTTTTGAGGATGGTATTGGTATTTGGAAGGTTAAAATAATCGGATAACAACATATGATTTTCATTTTTTTTAAAAACATTTTTTTAGATGTCTTTTTCCAGAGCACCTGTCTCTACAGTAGATGACCTGTTGACTGTTTGATGGTTTATTTTGTTCTGCTTCAGAGCTTAACCACCATGAAACAATCATCAAATAAAGTTTTATTTGTTTTGCTCACTCGCTTTGTTGTCTCATCACTGCCAGCTCTCTCTCTCCAATTCATTCCCTAGCTCTCCTGACCATAGCTCCCTCTCTTTTGTTTGCTCATGCTCATTCAGCTCACGCACACTGTCTCTTTCTCTCGGTCTCTTTTAAACTAGTCGGGAAGCAGACAACAAAAGCTAACTTTGTTTTTAACATAAATAAATGACTGTCCCTCGTTCTAATACTAATACCAGTGGCACCCGGCACTTCCTTGTTTTGTGAATAAAGCGGTACACAAGTAGAAGCAGCTGTCAGGTCCGTGTGTGACCAATCAGCAACTGTCAGCCCTGTAAACTCCGCCCCGAGAGTTCCTGAACCATCAGAGCAGCGGCTGTTTTTACACCTGGAACTATCCTATAGGAACTAACTTAGTTCCAGGTTCCTCCAGCTGATAATATCAGCCGAGCTCTAGTAATCAACACTACAGAGTGATTGTACATCACCATGTTTTCATGTGAAAAGACTACAACTTGTTGCACCCTGCTCATTTCTTTTCTTGGTTGGAAAAGGTACAGTGTTTCCCACAGGTTAAGAATTTACTTGTGGTGGTGGATGTCGTGGGGTTTGATGGTGTGGCGAACGGGTTCAGTAATAAGCTAGTTAAACAAAGTTTTATAAATACCTCAGAGAGACCTGACATTAGTTAGCTAGTATGTTAGCTAGCTAACATATTTATACATCACTTTGCACTGTGTTCAGTTTGGTGTCGAGGCTAACATTACTAGCTAGCCAGTCCAACTACCCTCGTAAGTTAAAATAAGATGTTTAATGTTGACACATTAAATATGACAAGGCATTCTTTTTTAAGGCATCCAATACTAGAGGTGTAAAGGTACACAAAATTCACGGTTGGGTATGTACCTCGGTTTTAGGCATCTTCGGTACAGCAGGGAAAACAAAAAAATGCAGAAAATAAAATTTTTGTCATTTATATTGAAAAATGTGGGCCGCCTATGTATGGGAAATGCTGAGATATGAGTAACTTGGCTATGAGATATGGTCATATGAACTAAATTTTTGGAGGCATGCAGAAGCATTAGAACTAGTAATTGTGTCATATAGTTGTACATACTATACTGTCAGTAGTTAACTGTAATTCTCTACTCTTCCAGGTCTTGGAGCTTCTGCTGGACTTTGCCTATTCTTCTCGAGTCATCATAAACGAGGAGAACGCTGAATCATTGTTAGAGGCGGGCGACATGTTGCAGTTTCATGATATCCGGGATGCAGCAGCGGAGTTTTTAGAAAAAAATCTGCACTCCTCCAACTGCCTGGGGATGATGCTGTTATCAGACGCTCATCAGTGTAAAAGACTGTACGAGCTGTCGTGGAGGATGTGTCTGTTACACTATGAGACGGTAAAGATGATTGTCAATGAAGTCATATCCTGGCGTCCATCAATTTATACTGTCCTAATTATTGAGTGCCTGCAGCTGTGACATGGTGGGGTGGGTGGGTCACCACTCAGACCAGTTTCTGAGTGGTGAACTTCTACTTAACTTCTTGAACTACTGGTTTGGTTGACCCTTCTCCTGTAAAAAACAAAACAAAACATGGACTTAGTGTTGTCACTGTCACCCATACATTTCTGAAGGGACTGAATGGGCCTGAGATGAGATGAGCAAGCAGTACCCACCATGACCGACTGTGATAGGCTGACAACATTCTCTGACATACCTCTTTTCAGGCCTTATAATGTCCTTAATACCACAAGGATTCATTGGGGAAAAAACATTGACTATATTTTGGAAGTGAAGTTGAGACTGAATAAACTTTAATGCAGGCAGAGTTCTTTGGGAGGCAGCATCTAGCAGCCACGAGAGGCACTTCACACAGATTGGCTTCAGCTTTTACCATCGCTGGATGATGGAATTGAAAATATGAGGGGGAATACTTTGTTCACTATTTAGAAATCTCCATCTTTTAGTGGTTTGATTGGATTGATTTGGCTGCTGACTATGCTTTCCCTGTTAGTAAAATTGAGTGAAATACTGTTCAATTAATTGGATCTGTAATATATGTGATTTCAAAGATGACCTCATACAGCACAAGCAAAAAGGCTGAATAAACCGTTTACTTTCTGCTGCAGAGCTGCCCCATCACAAACACCACAAATTCAGATTTCTGTTGGATGCAGCAGCTCTAAACTGTTTTACAGTATATTGACTTCTTCATCCTTTGAAACACCATTTGTAAACCATGGGGTAACACAAAGCAGTACAGGAGAGAACAAGTCTATGACTTGACTCTTATGTTATTGTGATTATATGCTCAGTACCAAGACGACTGAATTAAAGGTTGCAGGTGGTCCTCCCTCAATCTTCATCTCCCCTTCATCACTCAAGTAGAGTTAGCAGCTGAAATATAGATAAACTTTCACTAACACTAAACATTCACTAGATATTTGATGAGAATGTCCATGTGTAGCAGATATTAGAATTCACAGGTTTAATGTATGATGTTTGTAATTGAAGTGTTTGTCTGTCCTTTAGGTAAGAGAATCCGAGGATTTCTATGGTCTGTCTAAAGATAAACTGCTTGAGTTGATTCTTAGCGATGAGTTGGAGATAGAAGATGAACAGGTGAGTGATCCTCTCTTTCCTTTGTTAATTTCTTTCCTCCTTTTTTCATTCCTTTATTAATTTTCTTAAATAAAACTGCTAATGCTTCCTGACTAGCCATCCCACGCTGCAGATGCAAGGGATTCAACAGTTTACATGACCAATTTTTTCCCTAATAATATCTAATTAGTTGCCCATTGTTATTGAAAACCAGTAATCAATAACCATTTTTTGTGTTTCCAAATGCATTTGGTTCTGCCAGCTAAATGCTTCTTTTGGAATATTTGATGTTTGACTCATTTTGATTTGTGGCAGGTTGTGTTTAACTCTGTGCTGCGGTGGGTTCGATACGACTTGGAGAGTCGGCGTCACCATTTACCAGAGCTGCTGAGGGGCATCAGGTTGGCTCTGCTGCCGTCTGAATGTCTGCTGGAGGTTGTAGCCTGTGAAGAGCTGGTAATGGCTGACAAGAGGAGCAGGTAGGCTCTGGTTTCCATCTGTGTTCTGTTCTCTTTATGACACTTTGTTCTGTCTAAGATTAGAACCTGTGACGTTATACATTTAAAATCCCAGGAAATGTGTTGTTAGAGATATTTAGTCACCACAAGATAACCAAAAAGTACTCAAAAACCTGCGCAGTTAATAAGCAATGCATGACTTCAATAAAATGAATAATTCTTATAATACTATTAATAATAATATTACTATATTCTTATTACACATGTACAATATTTAAAGTAGTAACACGCCAGCATATATAAGCATACACTCTCTAGTCAGATAAGAATTTATTGACCCACAAAGGCATAAGTGGCTTGGTATGATACTATGAAAACTTCAGTGTGATTGAAACCAGTCAAGAATGTTGGAATCATGTTGTAGAAACACTGAGTCACATACAGTCTGATCGTAGCAGGCTGCCCCCTTGACTGCCCTCTTCAAAAGAGGCACACAGTCAATGCACGTGCCAAGACACACATTTCTGTTTGTTTCATTCCTCTCCTCTCCTCCCCTCCTCTCTTCTCAATTCAATCCAATTCAGTAGGCTTTGTTAGCCTGACATTTGACATGTGTTGCCAAAGCACAATTACAATTATGAAAGAAAAAAGTTAAGACATGAAATTAACAAAAATAATGTGAATAACAATATAAGTTCATAGAATAAAACGGATGAGATGAAATAGATAAATGAATTTTTATATATATATATATATATATATATATATATATGTATATGTATATATGTGTATGTATATATGTGTATGTATGTATGTATATATATATGTATATGTATGTATGTATATATATATGTATATGTATGTATGTATATATATATGTATATGTATGTATGTATATATAT
>VMKM01003227.1:0-42660 GCA_008360985.2 Macquaria ambigua
CTGGATCTATGGTTGCGGCCGCCCGCTGCCCCTGTGCTCCTCCTCTGCACCCGCTGCTGCAGCTGCTGTTGCTATTATTATTAGTACTGCTGCTGTAATATTGCTCTTAGTATTGTTTCTGTTGGTGTTGACAGCCATGCCATTGCCGCGGCCAGTGCGTTACATCTCTGTGTGAAACTGTATTGTGCTGCTGTATGTTCTCTTTCTTCCTGCTCTCTCTCTCCCCCTTCAACCCAACCGGTCGAGGCAGATGACCGCCCACCCAGAGCCTGGTTCTGGTTCTGGTTCTGCTCGAGGTTTCTACCTGTTAAAGGGAGTTTTTCCTTGCCACTGTCGCCTAGTGCTGCTCATGGTGGGAACTGTTGGGTCTCTGTAAATATAAAGAGTCGGTCTAGACCTGCTCTACTAGAAAAAGTGCCCTGAGATAACTTTGTTATGATATGGCGCTATATAAATAAAACTGAATTGAATTGAATTGAATTGACACAACTAGAGTTTTACTATAGCTCTCAATGACATCACTATAGTTGTACTTGGTGTTGTCACGATACCAAAATTATGACTTCAGTACGATACCAGCCTAAAGTATCTCAATACCAATACTGAAACTATACCACGGCAAAAATCTAAAACATCAGGAAAAGTAATGAAATAATAGATGACACAACATGAAACTTTGACATTTTCTTTATTAATTAAAAAACTTAAAATTCAAAATAAATAAAATATATTTTGTGTCAGCTGCTTAGCAATTCAAAATAAATAACATATATTTTGTCAGCTGCTTAGCTATATAACTATTTAACATGTTTTAACAAAAATATTTTGTTGCAGCTGCTGAGCAGGGTGGCTGAAAGGTTAATTAACAACTAGGACCCCCCGAAGATGGCAAAATCAAATTTTGAGGGGGTCTCAAAATTAAGCTAATTATTTACTATTTATCTTTATTGTAAAGTGTATTTTCATGTTTAAATATTGAAAGGTAAGGATCAACACAGAAAATGCGACTGATGACAGTGAACAGGCAGCTGATGTAGCCAGCAGCTGCTGACGTGGTTACTGGTGCCGGTTGTAATTCTGCGGTGCAATACTACATTCTGACTGCGGTTCCGCTGCTATTCATGATGTCGCTCTATAAACTGTGAATCTTTCAGAACAGCTCACCGGTGTCGGAAAAGCTCACAAGGTCAGTTAAGTTATATCCCGGTGAGTTAATGAAAGTATCCACACTGTGCCAGCTGTGCTTAATATTATGCATAGTTTTGGAGAGGTGTGAGTGCATGTCTATTGAGTTTGTCTGAGCAGGAAACACGAGTGAAAATGATTTACTGAAAACGTGGAGCTTCTGCCTGTTTTATCTATTTATTTGTTAACATTTATTTAGTTCCTTGTTGTGCGCCCCGACATTTTTTGCCTGTAATCGGAGCAGGTCACCTCGTGAGAACGTTTTTAATAATAACATTTCTTATTTTTTCCGCTGATAATGAAAAATAGTGCATGGCTGCAAAATACTGCCAAATTTCGCTCCGTGCTTATGTTTTATTGGCTGGTCGGCAAGAGCACTTGAAGCATCACTTGCTGCTGCCATTCTTCACGTTCACCATGTAACCCGCAGCGCGTGCATTTGGCCGCTATAACTTGACGTGCCAGATGGTTTGTGATCTCGCAAAGGTTACTCCCACTGTCTGCAGGGAGTAGCAGAACGCTGCACACACACTGCCCTCTTGTCGCACTGACTGACTCGCTCTCGCACATCGACACAACTGATAGGAAATACGGCTCTTTTTAAAACACTGTCATTCTTAAAGTATCGGTACTAATAAAATGGGGTATTGGACCGTTTTTAACGGCAGGGTATCATGGTACCTTCTTGGTAACGGGACACCGTGTAACACTAGTTGTACTGTAGCTGACAGTGCCATCAGTAGTGATGTATTGTAGCTCAGAATTACATCACTAGAGTTCTAGAACATCTCACAACAACATCACTATGGTTCTACTGTAGCTGACAGTGACATCACTAGTCTGCAACTGAAGCTCATAATTACATCACTAGAGTTCTAAAACACCTCTCAGTGACATCACTGGAGTTCTACTGTGTCTTACAATGACTTCACTAGTGTTCTACTGTAACTCACAATGTCATCCTTAGAGGTCTATTGTAGCTTTCAATGTCATCACTAGAATTCAGCCGTAGCTCACAATGTCATCACTAGAGTTATGACATCACAAATATTCTACTGTATCTGACAGTGACATTACTAGTTCTACTTTACTATTAGTTGTACTTTTCTATTTTAGGTAACAATGACATCATTGGAGTTCTATTGTAGCTCTCAATTACATCACTAACGTTTTACTCTACTGCACAGTGTCATAACTATAAGTCTACTGTAGCTCACAATGGCATCACTAGAGTTCTTAATTAGAGCTATAGTAACATCACTAGAGGTATACTATAGCTCAGGGGTTCTCAACATTTTGTAACTTATGGCCCACTTCTGATTGTTAAAAAATTTCCGAGGACCATCTTCCTAAATAAAACCTCCTGGGTGCTTTGTGTTTAAGTATCTCTGGAGTATTTATGGTTCTACTGTAGCTGACAATGACATCACTAGAGTTCTACTGTAGCTCTGAATGACATAGTTCCACTGTAGCTCACAATGTCATCATTAGAATTCTACTGTAGCTCACAGTGACATCAATAATGCTCAACCTCATCAATCTCATCCTCCGCATTCTGCCATAAATAGATGACATAGAACTTTCTGTTATGCTGGTTTTGCACATTGCCATACTGCTAGTTTTGTATAATATTTATATAAGTAACTGAGTATATTGTTTTTATTTTTATTCTATTCTGATTTTGGATGTTTGTGTTTCTAATAAATGTATCTTGAACCTTGAATCACTAGACTTAGTCTTCAATTTCATCACTAGAAATCTACCGTAGCTCTCAATAACAACACTAGAGTTCTACTGTAGCACTCAGAAACATGACTTTAGTTCTACTTTGTCTCACAATGAAAGTGAGCTTTAGAGGTTTTGGTAAGTGTATTCTTGAACTTAGAGCAGGCTAGCTGTTTTCCCTTGCTTCCAGTCTTTATGCTAAGCTAGGCTACCCACATCCATATCTGTACTTAACACACAGAGATTGATACTCATCTTCTCATCTCACTCTGAAAGAAAGTAAACAAATGTTATATGCATATATGGCAGCTGTAACAGCTTTAAGTGAATTTAGTGAACATGTTCAGTTTTGTGTGAGATGTGAACTTTTTTTTGCTGGCTGTAATGTTGTTGTTTCCCCTCAGTCAGAACCCTCCCCAGAGGATCTACGACCTGTACAACAAGGTAGGCTACAACTGCTTCATAGCAGCTGCTGTCTACATCCTGTTGGGAGCCTTCTCCTGCTGCCAGATGAGGCTCAACAAGCAGAAGGTGAATTCATTTATTTGGCTTTTTTGAGTTTTATGTTATTGCTGAAAGGGTCAGATCACAGTGAATAACAGAGGGGTGACCGAGGAGTGGTTAATCCAAACTAAAACATAGCTCTAGTGGTGGGTGTTCAGACTGTCAACAGTCTTGCTTTAAAAAAAATGTAATGAGCTGCGTTGATGTGGGTTTTAGGTAGCGAGAGACAATGAAATACGATCAGGGAAAGTTAGTTTGAGAAAAACATCCATGAGTTTGAAGGTTTATCAGATGCTAAAACACTGCACAGCCATTTCTAAAATTATGAGGTCTCACCTCAGTCATCTTATCTTTGGTCACAACAATTGCGAGGTAAATAGTAAATAGAGCATTCACATTACAAAGTAATCCAGGAATATGCACTTGCACCGTTTTGATTGGCCAATGTAGTGCTTTGCCGGATGATAATGTGTTTCGGTCCAGCAAAACTTGAGTCAGGTTCAACTTTTATTGCTGTATGACCCCCTGTCTTTTTGTGTCTGCCCCCCTGCTGCATCAATGCAATGGTCCCATTCAAATGAATGACGGGGCTGTGTATTTTCACGCAGTGCTATTGTTTGCCTGAACACAACCTTAGACTGAATGTAAAGCTCCACAAGCTTCCCCCACAGACTTCAGTGTTTATTACACCACACAATATGAATGCGTTGGAGAGAACAAATAACGTAGTAATAATTTTTCTTAGAGAATTGCCAATATTGGGGCTAAAAATGTCAATCCCCCAATAAAATGTTGTTAGTTTGAACATTAAATCACACAGTATTATCAGCAGTTAAGCATGTGTGAAAGTAGTGTAATAGTGATAATTATTTGAATCCATCCTTTATCAGTGTAATATTAAATAATGATTAAACTGATAAAGGATGGATTAATATAATGTTTGCTACAGTCTTTTAATGTGTACTCATATGATGTTGTTGACCTGTTGTTCTTTAGGAGTACCTGGTGCACTAGTAACACCTGCTGGACGGAGCAGCTCCCAGCAGTACCCTGACAGCAGGAGGCTGTGTTTGGCCCTTTACCTGTTCTCTGATCACTGACTTCTGTCTCAGGGTTTAAAATTCCTAATCAGAAGTTGCAGGGAGGAGACTGAACACTGTGTGAGAGCAGATCAATGTTCTGCACCTTCATGTATTTCGGATGAGATTAATTCTACCTGAAATGATTTGATTGTGGTAGTAAAAACTACCCACTGGAACTCAAATAGTTGTGTTATAATAGTTGTTAAAACATTTAAATGTTGTAAATTATTTTGTCTTGACTTGCTCTTTCATACCTACTTTACTGTACAAGAGAATGTATTTCCGATTATTGCCAGTATCCACGTGTTAGGAATATTAGTCATTAGGTGTAGTTATTAATATCTGTCCAGCTGTGCTGCTGACGCTGATCACAGTCATTCCATCCAATGTGTCAGCCCATCAGAGTCATGAGCAGTACACTCAGGTGGTGCTCTTATGACTTTTTTTAAGACTACTGAAAATATCATTAGCACATGACGGAAAGCATCACAGTAACAGTGATCTGTATGGCATTGTTACCTGATGGTTCACTCAAGCCACATTCTTTAGTATTGTACCAGTGGGATCCAAGGGTTTGCTGTTGTACTGTAGGCATTTCAAAAATTAAAAAGTACATGGATAACCGAGTTAGCTTGATTAGATTGTTTATTTAACACAAGTCTGGATTTTTCACTTCTTTTAAGCTGCCTCATAGTTTATCTTGACATTTATTTTATCTTAATTTCAAACCTGCAAAAGTACAGCTAGCTTGGTCATGACTTTCAGGATCTGTAGCTGTAATTACCACAATTTAGGTTTCACAATAAAGTGTTAAATACCTATACATGAAAATATTGGCTATATAATATAATGAAAAGGTGTGCTGACAAACAGAACCAATCCAAGTTTTGACCTTAACTCAATGTTTGTACTAGCTATCAGCCACGTCTCACGTTGCTCAGTTGTAATGGACCTTCAGTCACATGATAACAGGTGGTTGCATATGGAGGGAGATAACCACCGTCTCTGTTCAAAGATGGTCTCTGGTGTCAGGTGTGAATGTCCTCCTTGATCTTTCTCCGGCTGTCCACTGACTCCTGGTCATACTATATATATACTCCAGTACTTAACACAGACACTGCCTGTTCAATAAAAACATGTCATACAAATCATAAATTGTATAATCTTGCAGAACATTTTTCATACAAATAAAGTATTTTCCCTTAGTTGGACATTATTGTGTTCTTTGAATTGAATCTCACAGGACATAATTAGAATTTGATTACATGATCAACAGTAAAAAATGATTTAATGTCAAAGTGAAAACATATCTCAGGGATGCACCATGCTACCACATACCATACAGAGTGAATCCTGAATGGAGTAGTCTGTTGGTTTTTCTATATAGTGATGCTGTTTTCTATGCGGCTGGGCAGGAGGTAAAGGTACTGAAGCTCCAGTCCTTCATTCTGACTCAGGATGTGGCCCTCAATCTCTTTCAGCTCTCTTCTGAACCTGTCAATCAGCTCTAGGGCCTGCCCCTCAGTGAAGTGCTCCTGTGTGTATTGGCCCAAAGGAATCTAGGCAGAAGAAAACAGGAAGCTGCTGAAGAAAGAGGAACTAATGTGGGTAATGTAACATGATCGCTGTCCGATCAAGCTCCACAGACGAAGTATGGGATAACTGAAATGTTTTTCATTTTCAGTGAAATTACTTACACATTAAATATATTTTCTAAATATTCACAAACATTATGGCCTCTAGTGTCATGGTGGTATGTGCAAAGCCAGTGGTAATGAGACTGAAAAGGGTAAGCTATATAAAAATAGTGAGCTGTGTGGGTTGTCCCCTCTTACGGCAGCGTGGCAAAAACATTTTTGCTCACTTTCTCGTTACAAGAAACTTTTCACGTTTTAACCAGATATATTTTTCATGTTACGACATTTTTTTGTTATTACTCAATACCAAATTGTTCCGTTTTTACAAACTTCTCTTTTGATAGCAAAATATCACTTCACAAATATCACAAAACGTTCTTGTTATTTCACAAAAACTCGTTAGAACATGATAAGTTGGTATATTGGGTGTAGTCCCTCTACCAGCCATCTCAGCTACTGATACCATGACCTCATGACAGTTCAGCAGTACTTTATCTGTATCTTTCACCACTGAGCTCTACCAGCCTCCAGAGAAACATTTACCTCCAGCTAGGATTCATCTCGTGTCCAACAGTTAAACTTTTGAAATGAGGACTATTTGCATTTTCATAGATTCTACACTTTACCTTTATATACATATTTATAAATAAATATAATATTTTCCTGCACACATCGTATACACATTTATTTTAAAACCTGTTTACAGGCTGTTAAACCATCACAGCAGTATATATATTTATGTGCATTACCTGTCTACATCCTGCTCTTACTGGTTATGCATATACATTCATATACATTTACTACATTACAGCACAACCTGTCTACCTTACAGTTTATTCATTTTATCACTACTGTACACCAGTCTACCACAGTATTCTATTTTATTTTATATAATATTTTATATATATTTTGTTCCTATATTTAAAAAAAAACAGTCTGCACTATTTTTTGTCTTATTTCTTAGATTCTAATTTTTTTACTTGCGTGATTTTCTTTTCATACATTTTTGAGCATTGTTGGAGGGAGCCTGAGAACAAAGGAATTCATTGGCAATGACTTCTACACTGTAATTGTTGTGTATATGACAAATAAAGAACTTGAACTTGAACCAAGGCTGGATTACCAACCAGGCAAAGTGTGCAACTACCCCAGGGCCCCAGACCCTCAGGGGCCCCAGGGTTCATGTTGTGTCTGTTTTGTGGTAATTTGATTAATTGTACATTTGTTTGTTAATATGTGCCACTGAATTATAGACTAAAATGAGAACATTTGTGCATTACTAGTTAAACGTGTGGCCCAGTGTCAAAAACTGGATGTAATACCTTAATTATTTGATTATTTTCTGCCCAAGGGCCCCCAATCTGGGTTAACCCGGCCACAATCCACGCTCTCACGCATTCATCTCATTCATATTTTCTTCTTAACATGTTGACGTTGTCACTGCCATGTTTATACAACCTTAGTGAGCTTCATTATTTATATCTAATATGCAGATCTGTATAAACAATTTTTATAGGGACTACTTTATACTGAAGAAATAATCCCTATGAAAACAGAAGTAGTGTGTTCTGTGGATTATCCAAAATAACATCCTGGAAAGACACACTGCTGGTGAATTATATTCAATATATGTTTTCAATACAATGAGCGGCTGTGGATGAGGAGGTAGAGCGGGTCGTCCATTAATCCCAGGGTTGGTAGTTAAATCCCCGGCTCCTCCTGTCCACATGTCGAAGTGTCCTTGGGCAAGACACTGAACCCTAAATTGCTCCAGATGGAGGCCAGCACCTTGCATGGCAGCACTGTCGCCATCGGTGTGTGAATGAGACCAATCTGTAAAAGCGCTTTGGGAACCGTTAAGGTTGAAAAAGCGCTATACAGTATAAGTGAAGTCCATTTATCATTTACCACAGAAGTCAATTCAACTCCAGAAAACTCAGATATCTGAAACCCAGGACGATAAAACCAAAACTTTTTGCTTGAATTAATACCACTAGAGGGAAGTGGGAAAATGTGTTTTTTCAAAATTTGGGTGACTCAACCCTTTAACTTATCAGCGACGTCATCTTATTAAGATTTGAATTTGGAGTCCTCACTTAATGTATAATCTAATACCTTATAAATCAGACAGAGATGGACTCACTGCGTCTGGTTGTGCTCTCCCCAGATGCCATGTGATAGCCATCTGCACACAGGACTGGCTGACATCAGGAAGGGTGGCCATGATCATCTCCATGGTAACAGCATCCTTGTCTGTTGGTGGGGGTTGTCTCATAGTGCAGGGGGTGTTGGGGACCCAGGCACACCAGTCGAACTGGAAAAACAGAGAAAGAATGAGTTAATGCCCCCCTCAACACTTCACAAAGTCATCTTAAGCTGACAGCATTTTTGACAACAACCATAAACATCACAGTCTGTAAGAGTGAGAGTGAGTGAGAGTGTACTGCACCTGTCCGTTGTTAGTAGCAGCATGCTGGGCTGTACCCGTGAAGATGGCCACTGACAGCAGGGTGGAGAGTTCCTCCCTGGTGCTGAGCTTACTGGGCAGACCTGTACATACGTCCACCATTATTAGATGCACAAATAATATATGATTTCTTATGCCTCTGACAACACTTTATATGAATAAATCCTCCAATGTTTGTAAAAAGTAGTCTTATTTTCCAGACTGGTATCCATCTCTTATAAAATAGCTTTTTCCTGCTCAATGGCAGCGCCCTAAACGTGGCAATGTCAGTCAGTCCATGTATCCATCTAGCCAAACCTTGGTCCAGAGCAAGAGGTCTTAACAATTACCTGGCCAGTTTTTTTGTGAAAAATATATTACTGATTCTGGTGACCCCTAACCATTTTAGTGCCATTAGGCCAGAATTTCAACATGTACACAAGTAGAGTATGGCAACACTGGATTAGATGAAACACTATGTGTCCATATTGTTCAACTTAAGTCATGAACATTATGGCACCGAGAAACACTTATATACAATACAGGTGTGTATAGTTCTTTTTTTTGTTTGTTTTTTTACTTCTAATCTCAAATGCAAATGTTTTAGTTCTTTTTTTCTCAACAAGAATTATGGCCCAGGAGCCACTGTTAAGTATTAATGCTTTTAAAAATTAATAAAAAAATAAACTTTTTGATTTCTCTGCTGTGCCAAAAGCATGCTAAACTAATAACGCCAACACTATGGAACATATTGACACATCACTTTTACATACAGTTAAATTATCTGGTAAAAGAGTCCCAATCCAATATTTAAAATTTCTCATAATACACAGCTGCATAGTGGTCTTAATAAAAATAAAAAATAAAGATCTTTGTCATAATGCCCTGGACATAGGTTTTTTAAACTGGATGTTAACTAGTAAGGATAAAAATGCAGGATATTAATAACTGACCAAAGTTTGGGAGCTCTGTGAAGCCTTCCTGTGATATGTCTCTGAACCAGGCTTGGAGCTCCAGGTCCTCCTGCACATCATGGTCTGACTGGTAGTACAGGCTTACTATACCTGAGACAAAACTGAAGGAAGAGGTACAGTTCAAATTATGACTCATAGGAGGCATAAATATACATCTGGCCCTTAGTGGTGTCCTCAAATTACAGAAAAAACTGTCCAGAGCCCTTTACATAGAAATCAGTCCACAGGCTGTTATAGGCAACCGAGAAAGTCATTTTCTTAAGTTACATTACAATCCATTCACACATTGGCAATACAAAGCGATTATTTTCATTGTTATGCAGATGACACCCATTTATATTTATCGATCAAGCCAGATGAAACCATCAATTAGTTAAACTTCAAGCATGTCTCAAGGACATAAAAAGCTGGATGACCCACAATTTTCTGATAAAACTAAACTCAGACAAAACGGAAGTTATTGTACTTGGCCCCAAACACCTTCGAAACACATTATCTAAAGATGTAGTTTCTCTAGATGGCATTGCCCTGGCCTCCAGCGACACCGTAAGGAATCTTGGAGTTATCTATGATCAGGATATGTCCTTTAACTCCCACATAAAACAAACTTCAAGGACTGCCTTTTTTCACTTACGTAACATTGCAAAAATCAGGCACATCCTGTCTCAAAAAGATGCAGAAAAACTAGTCCATGCATTTGTTACGTCTAGGCTGGATTATTGCAACTCTCTATTATCAGGATGCCCCAATAAGTCCCTTAAGACTCGCCAGTTGATCCAGAATGCTGCGGCACGTTTACTGACAAGAACCAGGAAAAGAGATCATACAGTATTTCTCCAATATTAGCTTCTCTACACTGGCTCCCTGTAAAATCCAGAATAGAATTTAAAATCCTTCTCCTTACCTTCAAAGCCCTAAATGGTCAGGCACCATCATATCTTAAAGAGCTCATAGTACCCTATTACCCCACTAGAGCACTGCGCTCCCAGAATGCAGGGTTCCTTATGGTTCCTAGAGTCTCTAAAAGTAGAATGGGAGCCAGAGCCTTCAGCTATCAAGCTCCTCTCCTGTGGAACCAGATCCCAGTTTGTGTACGGGAGGCGGACAACCTCCTCACATTTAAGAGTAGGTTTAAGACTTTCCTCTTTGATAAAGCTTATAGTAGGGCTGACTCAGGTGACCCCTGAGCCACCCCTTAGTTATGCTGCTATAGGCCTAGACTGCCGGGAGACTTCCTATGATGCACTGAGCTCCTCTCTCCTCTCTCCTCCTCTCCCTCTCCATTTGTACGCACTCTTATCCCATTAATGCTTGTTACTAACTCAACTTCTTCCCTTTCCCGTAGTTGTGTGCTTTCTCTCCTCTCTCTCTCTCTCTCTCTCTCTCCTTCTGTTGCTTTCTGCAGGTATTTCTGTCTCTGGAGCTGTAGAGTCTGGATCTATGGTTGCACCTGCTGCCCTCATGTTCCTGCTCAACAGCCGCTGCTGCTATTATTGTTATTGCTCTTATTATTAGTATTACTGTTATTATATTGCTATTAGTATTATTTTTATTAATGCTAGCATCAATACCATTACCACTAGTTTTACTTTACATCTGTATGTAGAACTGTACTGTACTACTGTATGTTCTCTTTCCTCATGCTCTCGCTCTCTCCCTCCCTCTCCCTCTCTCTCTCTCTCTGTCAACCCAACCAGTTGAGGCAGCTGACTGCCCACCCTGAGCCTGGTTCTGGTTCTGGTTCTGCTCGAGGTTTCTACCTGTTAAAAGGGAGTTTTTCCTTGCCACTGTCGCCTAGTTCTTGCTCATGGTGGGAACTGTTGGGTCTCTGTAAATATAAAGAGTAAGGTCTAGACCTGCTCTATATGAAAAAGTGCCCTCAGATAACTTTTGTTCTGTTATGATATGGCGCTATATAAATAAAACTGAATTGCATGCAAGACATGTAAATTGCTACATATAGTACCTTTAAGATAAAAACACTCTAACGTCATTGTTACTTTAAATCTCCCAGATCCCTTGGTCTTTTTTAGAATAAAGCAGATGTAGCAGGAGTGTCCTGCTAGTATGAGCATGGTGTGTGTTATCTACCTGTGTATGGCCTCCCACAGCATCAGACTGTGTTCTCTGTAGAAATAGTTTGGAAGCTGGGAAACTCCTCTGTCAGTGAAGTCATTGCAGGGCTGGAGGGAGCGGTACGTCAGCACCTTGTACTCCCTCTGAGCCAGAATCAACAGGCCATCACCACCTGTAGACACAACCTACACACAAATATGACCATCAACATGATGATGGGCACAACCATTACTCTCATCATCATATTGTTTAACACAGCAAGTTAGTTTGTTTTTTGTTTCTTTTATACAATACATCAAATATTAATAAAGTGACTGTGATGAGGTGGAGAGCCTGGTGACATTAACAATCTTTGGCAAAGTGTATCAAGTCCACATCAAATAACAAACATTTCAAAATCCCAATCAAATGTACTGTTTCAGAGTGACACACCCGCTTGAAGATGCCATTAGCAGAGATGAGCTGAGTGCGCCCCCTACAGTTGATCTCTAGAGTGTAGCGCAAATGAGGGGCCAGGAGCTGCAGCAGGAAGACATAGAAAACTGTTCAGGGTACAACTTGTCAATCTACCATCAAAATACCATAAATTCTCAAATAAAAAACAAATTCTCAAATAATAGCACAAACAATTGAACTGTTCCTAGGTCTGGAAAAGCACTGAGGAGGGGTGGAATTACTTGTACTCTAATGGAGCACATGGTAAATTCAGTATAATGTACAATTCCTCAGCAATAATAATCAGTACAACAACAGAGTCATGTCGCTTTCTCTTTTTAATACAAGTTGCCTCTACTTTGGCTTTTTTGATTGTTGTTAATCTACCATCAAATAAACGTAACACTTGCTTTAACAAGTACATATCATCCATCATTGTCAAATATAAATCCTGCACACAGTATATACTGTATATAGACATGTATACCAGAATCAGCTTTATTGACCAGGTATGTGTACACATACAAGGAATCTGACTCCAGTTTTTCGTTGCTCTCAATGTACATACACAGAAATAGACATACATACAACTAAAAACAAGGACAACAAGCTCGACAAGGTAAACATAAACATTAAACTACTATGTGTATATATATATATACACACACACACACATATATATATATATATATATATATATAATGTATATAACATTATATATAACATTATGACCACTGACAGGTGAAGGGAAGAACATTGATTATCTCGTTACAATGGCACCTGTCAGTGGGTGGGATATATTAGGCAGCAAGTGAACATTTTGTCCTCGAAGTTGATGTGTTGGAAGCAGGACAAATGGGCAAGCGTAAGGATGTGAGCGACTTTGACAAAGGCCAAATTGAGATGGCTAGACGATTTGGTCAGAGCATCTCCAAAACTGCAGCTCTTGTGGGGTGTTCCCGGTCTGCAGTGGTTGGTACCTACCAAAAGTGGTCCAAGGAAGGAAAACCGGTGAACCGGCGTCAGGGTCATGGGCAGCCAAGGCTCACTGATGCGCGTGGGGAGCGAAGGCTGGCCCGTGTGGTCCGATCCAACAGAAGAGCTACTGTAGCTCAAATTGCTGAAAAAGTCAATGCTGGTTCTGATAGAAAGGTGTCAGAACACAGTGCATCGCATTTTTTTAGCCGCAGACCGGTCAGGGTGCCCATGCTGACCCCTGTCCACCGCCGAAAGCGCCTACAATGGACACGTGAGCATCAGAACTGGACCACGGAGCAATGGAAGAAGGTGGCCTGGTCTGATGAATCACGTTTTCTTTTACAAGTCCGATCCATGGAGGCCCCACCTCGCAACTTACAGGACTTAAAGGATCTGCTGCTAACGTCTTCGTGACTGATACCACAGCACACCTTCAGACACCTTCAGTCTAGGGGGGTCCATGCCTCGACGGGTCAGGGCTGTTTTGGCGGCAAAAGGGGGACCTACACAATATTAGGCAGGTGGTCATAATGTTATGGCTGATCGGTGTATAGACAACAGCAAAAATGACATTTGTAGACAGTATGACATTAGCGCAATGGTGCAGAGTGCAAAGGGTGCTGGAATAAATATGAATATAAATATGATTAATGTAACAGATTGCTTTATATACATGAGGTTGGTGTATATGACACTATATACAGTATGCACAGCGTGCATAGATTTGTGATTGATGATATTTACATGTTTAAAAACTGAATTTAAGCTATGGGAAAATATAATTTACAGGTACAGTGGAAGTTTGTCACAGGGTTATTGCACAGGGATTGTTCCTGACACTATGTGACTGATGGTAACTGATGTTAACTGTTCATCAGAATGATGGCCTGTGGGTAGAAACTGTTCTTGTGTCTGGTTGTTTTGGCGTACAGTGTTCTGTGGCGTTTACCAGAGGGGAGAAGTTGGAACAGGTTGTGTCCAGGGTGTGATGGATCTGCAGTGATGGTTCCTGCCTGTTTCCTGACTCTGGAGATGTATAAGTCCTGAATGGAGGGCAGGTTGGCACCAGTAATTCTTTCTGCAGTCCTGACTGTCCATTGTAGTCTGTTCCTGTCCTGTTTGGTGGCCGATCCAAACCACACAGTGATGGATGTGCAGAGAACAGACTGGATGATAGCAGTGTAGAACTTGACCAGCAGCTCCTGAGGCAGGTTGAACTTCCTGAGCTGGCGCAGGAAGTACATCCTCTGCTGGGCTTTCTTGATGATAGAGTCGATGTTGGACGTCCACTTTAGGTCCTGGAAAATTGTGGATCCCAGAAACCTGAAGGTTTCCACAGCAGACACAGTGCTGTTCACTATGGTGATGGGGGGCAGTGTTGGGGGTCTCCTCCTGAAGTCCACTGTCATCTCCACAGTTTTGAGCCTGTTCAGCTCCAGGTTGTTCTGACCGCACCAGAGGGCCATCTGTTCAACCTCCCGTCTGTATGCAGACTCGTCACTGTCCTGGATGAGGCAGATGACCGTTGTGTCATCTGCAAATTTCAGGAGTTTAACAGATGGGTCTCCTGAGGTGCAGTCGATTGTGGAGAGGGAGAAGAGCAGCGGGGAGAGCACACGCCCCTGGGGGGCGCCAGTGCTGATTGTCCGGGTGCTGGATGTGATGTTCCCCAGCCTCACCTGCTGCCTGATGTCTGTCAGGAAGTTTGTGATCCACTGACAGGTGGGGGCAGGCACAGTGAGCTGGATGAGTTTGCTGTGGAGGATGTCTGGGATGATGGTGTTGAACGCCGAGCTGAAGTCCACAAACAGGATCCTTGCGTAAGTCCCTGGAGAGTCGAGGTGTTGCAGGATGTAATGCAGTCCCCTGTTGACTGCATCATCCACCGACCTGTTTGCCCGGTAGGCAAACTGCAGGGGGTCCAGCAGGGGGCCTGTGATGTCCTTCAGGTGGGCCAACACCAGCCTTTCGAAGGACATGACTACAGACATCAGGGCGACGAGCCTGTAGTGATTTAGTCCTGTGATGGAGGGTTTTTTGGGGACCGGGATGATTGTGGAGCGTTTGAAGCAGGAGGGAACGTCACACAGCTCCAGTGATCCGTTGAAGATCTGAGTGAAGATGGGGGCCAGCTGGTTGGCACAGACTTTCAGACAGGAGGGTGAGACGCCATCTGGGCCTGGTGCCTTCCTGATCTTCTGTCTGTGAAAGAGCCGACACACATCCTCTTCACAGATCCTGAGTGCAGGTGGGGTGTCAGTGGGGAGGGGTGAGGGGGTGACAAGGGGTGTAGGTGGTTGTTTGATGTCCGAGCGGGTGAGGGATGTGAGTGTGGGCTTGTCAAACCTACAGTAGAACACATTCAAGTCGTCAGCCAGTTGGTGATTCTCCACAGTGTGGGGGGATGGTCTCCTGTAGTTGGTGATGTCCTTCAGGCCTCTCCACACTGACACCGGGTCGTTAGCTGAAAACCTGTTTTTCAGCTTTTCAATGTAGCTCCTCTTTGCTTCTACTTTGTATACATGCATACATAGCCACCCACTTCATGTATATCCATTCCGTATTCATACTATTTGTATTTGTTTACAATTTACAGAAACACTTGACTTGTATATAGATGTATGTTGTTGGTCAGTGTTGCTTTTTATATATATTTATGCCTATTTTTCACCTACTTGTGTGTGCATAATAGCTCTATGTTAATTTTTACCTATCTTTGTTGTCCTTATTTTTAGCTGTATGTCTATCTTCATGTAAATTGTTGTTGGAACTGTGTGTATGTACATTGAGAGCAACTTAAAACCAGAGTCGAATTCTTTGTATATGTACACATACCTGGCCAATAAAGCTGATTCTGATTCTGACTAACACTTTTTGCAGATGTTTCAACTTAAAAGCTTGCCACTAAGAGAAGGGATTATGTCCGTTGAGCCACTGGAAGTCTTTTAATGTGAAACATCTGTTTAGTGCGAGTGTTGATGGTAACTTAACAGCAATTTCAAAAGTAAAGTGGAAGAAACTGGAAATGAAAAGCAGCATTATTTGTGTTAAAAAGATCAATTGTTTCCAGCAGAGTGGTGAGTATGACATGACTCTGCTGTTGTACTGATAGAATTAGTGCTGTGGAAATGTAGATTATACTGAATGTATTGAGAGAACAGGTATTGTTTGTTTGACTTAACCACAGAAGAGGGGAAATTAGAAATTAAGGCATGTCTCTAATATAAGCTTGTTTCAAATAAATATTTGAGAATTAGTATGGTAGTTTCATATTGACCATATAATGTAAACTTACAATAACTCTCTCTACTTTGTTCCCAGAGTTGTATACAGACATGGATTACACCTTCTAACTGAAAACTACAGTTCTGAATAATATGACTTGTGTGGATGTTTACCTTATATATAGGGTGCACAGCAGGCAGCTGTCTCAGAGTAGCCACACAAAACACCTCTATCACTAGGTGAGTCCTGAGCAGGTGAGAAAGCAGCTGGAACACCTGGAACTCAGAGGTACGCACCCATATCTTAGCCAATAGCCAGGCCAGGGGCGGGTCTTTGGGCAGGAATATGGGTGTGTCCAGGCCAGGAGTCTGCTCTAGCTGAGGACAAGGAGGGGAAACTAATAGTCCTGTTCAAGCAGATAAAAGATAACTTGAACTTCACATATCTAGAACCTCCCAGACCATATGAAGTTCAGATATTAGTCACCAGTTTTGTTTCCACTGTAGTGTAGTACCTGCAACCTCGGATTTAAAAAAAGAAATGGCAGCTATGCAGCCTTCATTTGATGTTCATTCAATATTCTCAGCATCCAGTCAGTATTGTCAGACATTTACATTCACTGTTGTCAGGTTTACATTCTGTATTTACAGGGTTTCATAACGTTTTTTTCATTTTCAGATTCTTATAATGTTTTTTCAGGTTTACATAAAAAAATGTTCTCAGGTTTACTTTCAGTATTCTCAGATTTCTATAATATTCTAAAAATTACATTTACTACTTTTTTCCCCCCAAATTTTCCTCAATGACTTAATTGCTAGACTTTGTTGCTTCCAATTACTAACTACTGCTGCAACAATCCGATTAATTTACAGGTGCTAATCAAGATTCATTAAATATAATCTGCACCTGTTTGATTGTGTGCATGCACATCAGTGACATGATGAGTTATTTTAGTATATCAATACAGGTCTGTGGGCATGATGGGTGTGAATATATACCTGTATAGCAATAGGTATGAGTCCTTCATCTGGGTGTTGGTACAGGAGACAGAGCGGAGCAGAGATGTACTGAGGTTTACCCTTGATTGTGTTGGTGGGAATCCCATCCATGATCGCGTAGTCTAACAAGTAGATATTCCCTGCCTAGACGGGAGGGAAGTAGAACATTAAGAAGAATGTGGTCATGGAAGGAGCAGAGAGTATGAGATGAATGAACAATTTTGAGACATTAATTACACAATTCTGCAGTTGCTAAATTTGTAGTGTGACATTAAAGCCTGTATAGATTGTATAGACAGATATTTAAACATTCCTCCACCTTGAGTTCTTTGTCCAGGTTGGTCCTGGGAGCCATGGAGCTCTGCACCATGTCTGGTGTGACAGGGAAGTTCTCTGGCAGCTTCTTGCACCTCCGGATCATCCTTGGGTTAGAGCCATTCATACACTGGTAGCCAAAGAACGATTCCTCCTTCCAATGCTTCATACAGTACTCTGAGTCAAACACACACATAATGGGTGAGTAACTCTGGAGGTTTCCGTCTTTGTAAAATAAATGTTTATAAACTACTGTACTTGCTAGTCAAGTGTAAGAAGACATATTAAGTCATATTAACGAAGATAATAGCTATTACAACTGCACCTCCCAGGAGGCTTTGATACAACGTCTATGTCTATGACTCATATTACAGCTTTAAAGAGAGTAGTGATAGATACCCCCTTTGGGAAAACACATAGTGTAACAGAGGCTTTTGACAGAAGCTAGTTGAGAAGTAGGGCAGAACTTCAGTTCTGTATTTGACTGCAGAGATGGCTCTCAAACAATCTTGTTCCCATCTACCTTGGCAAAATTCCTTTATTATTTTTATTAACTAGAGAGTCACATTTTCACACCTCCATGACCCTGGCCAGTCACTACATAAAGAGGGCATATTTGTCAAATTATTGTTTCAGAAAGTTACTGAAATTTTCAGACGCAAAGGGAGTTTTACAAGCTGTTAGACGATCTGACAACCACTTCCTCTGAATCATACTGAGGCCTTCACTTTTAACCAAAGCAGAATGCCATTGTAGCTTGTGCTGCATAGCAAACCTGGAGCAGGTTCATTTCAGAGGATCAGGTCAAAATGTGTAACTGCAACCAGTAATCACCAATGACAAATACTCATTCTTACACGACACCAACATGGATAAAAGAACTGTATTAAAGTTGTCTTTGTGTAGGATTTCAACTCCAAGTAACTGCAGATATTAAGTACTCCGGTTTCCATAAGCTGTAAAAAAAATGTTTGTCTATTCTGACTTTCAAACAGGTATCTGGTATTTAACTGGCCTTCTTTCTCCAGAAGATTTTAAAATGCCTAAATAAAAAAACATGGTTATGATGTGATTTGATTTTAATGTGGCATGGAAAATTCATGTCACAATGACATGTCACAATTTATTCAGTTATTAAAGACATAAATGTATAATACAAAAATATAACAACTATTGTATTTCAATTTATTTCTTTGTTTGATTTGTTTTTATTTACATTTTAAATCTTCCATATAATTCATGTGTGCATAAAAGGCAGTCTAGAGTCATTTTTCCCATCAGGTTTTGTGAGGAGTGTGTAGTGTATATTTACCCACCAGCAATGGGGCTTCGCAGCTTCCAGAAGATTCGTTTGAAATCGTCTAGGTCATTCCAGGACTTCCCAAACCTGATGGCCAGCTTCTTCAGAGACAACTCCAGCAAGCTGATGAGAAGGAAGAGTGGATGTGTACTCGATGTTCATCATGTTGTTGCGCTACAGATATGATTAGACAGTACACTGTAGGAACTCAACTCTCATCTGGGGACCAAAAAGCCAGCCTCCACAAGTTTATCCATTTGTTTTTATTATTAAGACTGGGGTTGGATATCAAGAAGCAATTCCAAATGTATTTAAGTATTTGTGTGTGTGTGTGTGTGTGTGTGTGTGTGTGTGTGCACCACCTACGCATAGTGTAAGGAATGTTCAAAGTCACTCCTCTTTTCATTGTCAAAGCGGACATCTTGGGGTAAATCTGCCTCTGTTTTAGCGTCGATACATCTGGGAATGCCTGGAGCCCACGTCACCCATCTGAAAGACAGAAAGACACAGTATGATACAAACATAAATATATACATATCTTTAACACATCCACTCTGGAAAGTGAAGCTGCATCTTTGTGTTTGACCTATAAGTCATCTGTCTCTCCTGCAGTTCTGTCTTCCTGTGTGCCAGCAGCTCAGGTAAGGTGTCGTCGCTCAGTGTCTTCGCTACAGAGGAAGGAAAAGGAGAGAGACAGGAAAGTACACCTTTAGCAAAAGTTCAGACCTACAAGGGTTCATGCCCACTGTCCCAAGGTTTTGGGGGAGTGAAGCAATGTCATTGACAGGCATCATTAATTTTGACATCACATAGGACATCCAGATACAGATGTTGTTAATGCCGGGTGTAAACAGAGCAGGAAATGGGCAGTGATGAAGCTTGGATGTTCCTGAGTCTCAGCTTAGTATCTTAGAAATTGCATTCATAATGGGTTATTCCACAGGTCAGGATTTAGATTTTAGTGGGGTTTCTTTTGTGATTTTAGTGTCCTTTATGTAAAAAGGTAGAAAGTAAGGGTGTAGGAGTTGGGGTGGTGGAACCCTAATGCTAACCTTTCTCAAACCTCACACCAAGTGTGATGGCGCTATTTGTGGTTTTGTAATATTTAATATTAATTGCCATGTTTCATCTGGTTCGGGTGCCTGATAAATGTGAACTTCCTTCACTTTCTTTGGTGGCCTCATGGCAACACTGACCAACAACCAGTGGAATATTGAAAGAGGGTGTTTGGAGCTATATCGTCCCAAAGTTGCACTAATTATGCCTTGAGGAGAACGGCAGAGGACAATGCATCTGATTTTCCTCCTGAAGTGATCAGCACAGTCAACCATAACTTTTATGTGGATGAATGCCTGAAGTCCACTACCTCAGAGGGAGATGCAATTCAAATTGTAAAGGACTTGACTGCGCTCTATGACAAAGGCAGTTTCATCCTTCAAACAACCGTGCCGTGATGATGTCAATCCCAGATGACATCAGAGCAACAGAGATGAAAGAACTGCATTTGGACATGGACCAGCTTCCTGTGGAGAGAGCACTTGGACTGCAATGGTGTGTTGAATCTGACAAGTTTGGGTTTAGGGATTCAGTACAGGAAAGGCCACATACCAGGGGAGGTATTTTGTCCGTGGTCAGCGCACTGTATGATCCACTAGGATTTATGGCCACCTTAATCATGCCAGCCAAGTTAATGTTGCAGGAGCTCTGCAGAAGAAATCTGAAGTGGGATGAACAAATTCCCCCTTTCTTCTCCAGACAATGGTCTGATTGGCTGAATGACCTCCAAAAAATGAGTGGATTCAAGGTGGATCACTGCATTAGACCCCAGGACTTTGGATCATCTGTAACAGCACAAATTCATAATTTTTCTGATGCCAGTCAAGCTGGTTATGGTAAGGTGTCTTACCTGAGACTGGAAGATGGTGATAATGTGCATGTTTCATTTCTTGCGGGAAAAGCCAGAGTTACGCCTCTGAAACATATCACCATTCCTTGTCTGGAGCTCACAGCAGCAGTTCTGGCTGTCCGAATGGATGGAATGCTTCAAAAGGAGCTACAGTGGCAGCTGGAGAAGTCAGTGTTTTGGACCGATAGCACTGTCCTCAAGTATATCTGCAATGAAACTAGACGCTTCCATACCTTTGTTGCCAACAGAATGTCTGTTATTAGAGAAGCCACGGATATTGACCAGTGGAAGTATGTGGGCTCCAAGCTCAATCCTGCAGATGAAGGATCTCATGGATTGCGAGCTGAGGAATTTCTCACACAGGCAAAATGGATTAAAGGCCCAGAGTTCCTCTATTTGTCAGAGAAGGAGTGGTCTATATCTGATATGGATCCAGCTATTTCTGATGATGACCTAGAGGTCAAAAGAGAAGCAGCAGTGAATGCTATTGTCAAGTACTCAGAAGATCCCACAGACCACCTCATCAATTACTTCTCATCTTGGAGGAAACTTAAAACGTCTGTTGCCAGGATCCTCAAGCTTAAAAGAGTTCTTTTGCTTCTGAGCCGAAAGAGAAAGGAACTTAAAGCCACTGAGAGTGACAAGGAGACAAGGTGACGCAGGAGTTAAAAGTTCTGTTGAACAGAAACTTCCGAGCTTCAAAGCCACACTTGGAGGGAAAAACTTGACTCCAGAAAGTTGTGATGAAGCAGAAAAGGTAATAATTTATTTTGTTCAGAAACACAGGTTCAAGCGTGAAATTGCCTCACTAAACCATGGCTCAGGTAACGTCTCCAAGGACAGTCCATTGTACAAGCTAGATCTTATACTGGAGAATGACATTCTCAGAGTTGGTGGTCGCTTGCATAACTCAGCACTACCATCAGAAACCAAGCATTCTGTTGTCCTTTCAAAAGACCTGCATGTTTCCCAGCTTATTTTATGTCATATCCATCAACAACTAGGACACACTGGTAGAAACCACATGTTGTACAGACTTTGACAGAGATATTGGATAATTAATGCCAACTCTGCTGCAAGAAAGACCATTACAGAATGTGTGGTGTGTAGACGATACAGAGGAAAACTTGGAGAGCAGAAGATGGCAGACTTACCTGAGGAGAGGGTTATGCCAGACAAAGCTCCTTTCACAAATGTGGGAGTTGACTATTTTGGCCCCATGGAGGTTAAAAGAGGAAGAAGCCTTCTAAAAAGGTGTGGAGTGCTTTTCACCTGTCTGACCAGTCGTGCGGTACACCTGGAAGTGGCACACTCCCTTGATACAGACTCTTGCATTAATGCTGTGCGAAGATTCATGTGTAGAAGAGGTCCTGTGTCGAGG
The DNA here is from genome assembly GCA_008360985.2 of Macquaria ambigua. NCBI lineage: Eukaryota > Metazoa > Chordata > Actinopteri > Centrarchiformes > Percichthyidae > Macquaria > Macquaria ambigua. The sequence continues at coordinate 22,168 of VMKM01003227.1, forward strand.
TTAAGGTCTGACAATGGCACAAATTTTGTTGGAGCAAACAAAGAGTTAAAGCGGAGCCTGGCTGCTTTGAATAACGGGAAAATCCAGGGTGCCTTGATTCAAGATGGGATTAAGTGGAGCTTTAACACGCAAGCGGCCTCACATCAAGGTAGCATTTGGAAGCGTCTGATTCGCTCAGTAAGAAGCATACTTATCTCTGTTCTTGGACAGCAGGTATTGGGTGATGAAGGCCTGCAGACCCTGTTTTGTGAGGTAGAGGAAATTCTAAATGACAGACCCACCACAAAGGTCTCTGATGACCCCAATGACCTCGAGGCCCTCACGCCAAACCATATTCTTCTCCTAAAAGGAAAACCCATCTTTCCACCAGGACTCTTTGAGAAGAGTGACCTGTACATCAGAAGAAGATGGAAGCAAGTACAGTATATTGCAGAACTTTTTTTGGAAAAGATGGAGATCTGAATACTTACTTGTGATGCAGGAAAGACAAAAATGGGCTAGGCCAAGAAGAAGCTTCTCTCCAGGAGATATTGTCATCATTGCTGATGCTGCAGCTCCAAGAGGATCCTGGATGATGGGCCGAGTTCTGAGTACCAAGTCTCTCCCAAGGATTGGTCTGCTCTGTGTGTCTCCAAACTAAGACCAGTGTCTTGGAGAGACCTGTGACGAGGATCTGCTCCTGGAGACCACAGTGTAGGATCACAGATATTTATCTTTTCTTTTTCTCTTTCTATCCTGTCTTCTTTCTGTTTGTTTCTCTTCCAGACAGTTATCGAGAAGAAGACAGAAGATAGAAGAATCTATGTAGTAAAGTTAGGGTACAGGCAGGAAGTAATAGCTCCCTTTATAGGAATAGAATTGTGGGTTTACACTTTTCACAATTAGGGGCCAGAGTTTTGGAGCTCTTCATGGTTTTGTAATATTTAATATTTAAACATTATTTATTTTGTTGCTGTTTTGTTTCAAGAATATGGCTGAATTTGTTTGATTATAATATTAGCAGCCTATCATTATTTTAGTTAATTTAAGTACTTATTAAGGCTTTTGTTTTGAAGGTACAGAGCAGCTTGGGCACATGAGGTGAAGCTACATATATGGGTATGCAGGTATAGGACCAGCAGGCACCGGGAAGGGTTCATGGTTTTATACCAGGGCAAGAGAGGCTGCAGACGCTATTGTTCTTTGTTTGTTTGTTTGCCAAGATGGTTAAATAAACCACACAAAACGTAATGCTTGGCTGGACAATAGACTTATTTTCCCTGCAATTCATTCCTTAGGTGCCTCAGTGGCCGTTTGATTTGAATTTTGTTTTTTCAGTTAGAGGACAAATTGCCACTACAAAGTGCTTAAGTTGACTAACCTTAGCCATACCATAACCATAGTTTATTGACCATAACCTTACCAATGCCATAGTTGCAATGCAAAGATATTGGCATTGGACATTACAAAACTTTGTCCCTACCTAGTTCCAAGATTAGGATCAGAAAGAATCTCATCCTAAAACGGATACTAAGTTTGCACTCTTTGAGTATATACTACCCCATCCATCTCAGCACAGGCTGGTTCATATCAAGGCTGACAAAAGATTATAAAACAGCTGAAAGAATGATCATTCCACCCACCAGGATTTGCATGTCACTGGCCTGGTGCCAGCACAAATATAGAACCCAATGCTTGATGCTTGGCTATCAAGAAAAATTTGAATGGCACCCTGTGTTCCACTGATGCAATGTAAGAGCTGCTGCTCATGATAAGTCTGCCACTGACCAGCTCCACTGTATCAGTTTGGAGATGGCTGCCTTGCTCAAAGGCACACCAACAGTACTTTTACAGCTGAGCTGACTATTAGGAGTTGATTCCTACCTGTTCCCTCTCTTATCTCAACCTTGGAGTCTCCTATAAGCCAACGGTAACAAGGGAAAGTCAGCACTTTGTCTCCACCTGGAGGCTCCACTGTGACGTAGCGACAGAACCAGTTATCTTCCACCCAGTACCTCTGTTTCTCCAGTCTGACCAGTAGCAAGGAGCCTAAAGGTGAAGGGCTGGTCACCTTGTACTGATCCACCTGATGGAGATGGAGGGATGGAGAAAGAGAAAGGAGAAATAAAATAAATAATGCAAACATAGATAAACACTACTGCATTCAATCTAATAGCTTCACTAACTGAAACATTCAAACAATAAACAAAATTTCTGTGTGTCAAATATACCTGCAATTACTCCAGCAATAATAATTGTGTTTTGAGTATGAATGTTAAATTAAATAAGAAGGAAAAACAGATTATCATCAAAAAGCATTCACAAAACAACTTCTGTACTTCCTTTATCCTCCTACCATCGTCCTTGTCCTCCTGCTCCTCCTGAGCGATCAAGATGTACCCTGACCAGATGGGATACTGTATGTAATCCCTCCAGTGTGTTCTGGGTCTGCCCTGGGAACTCCTCACATTTGGTCGTGCTAAGAAAACCCTGGAAGAGGTCCAGGGATCCTGCATCCTGATCATATGCCAGAACTACCTCAATTAGCTCATTTTCTTTTTCTTTTTCTTAAGATTATTTTTTGCCGATTTTTCACATTTGTTTTATTAGTCAGGAAATGGGGGAGAGAGTGGGGAGTACACCATGCAACAAAGACCGCTGACATTGCGGTGGCCATGCAGCATGTGTGGTAACCATTCGGCTACCAAGGCGCTCCAGTTGGCTCCTTTTGCCATGAAAGAGTAACACTTTTACTCTGAGCTCCTTCCCGATGCTTCCCAGCTAGCCTGAAATTGCCAGACCAATGTGCAAGTGCAAATTAGTCTGGAATCTCTCAGTTAATTTTCGATTATCAATAGCACAGATGAAAATGCCTCTGGACGCAATTGGGTAGACCTACAATCAATCAGAGCAACAAAACATGTGAGGTAGGTAGGTAGCAAATCCTGTCAGAAGTATGGCAAACACATCTTGCTTATGGGCAGATTGACCTGTAAATCAAGAACTTTGTCTTCAGAAATTAGCTCCATCTTCACTATGACAGTCCCGTACAATACCTGCATTACTGCTGCAGCCACACCAATCCACCTGTCGATCTCACATTCCATCTTACTCATCAAGACCCTGAGACTTTTTTGACAGTACTGCTAATGAACAAGGATTCTGGTCCTGAAGTGGTCCTGAAAAATTGTTCAATAGTACAATATATTGTCTCCACTATACATACCAACAGTGTATTTCTTGTAGGAGGGCTTTCTGTCCCCCATCAAAAGTTATTCCCCACTATTTGTCAACATGCGTCTTTGCCACTCGTTGTTACGAGCACCTTGGCATCAACCATAATGAACCTGAAGCTCCGTGTGGAGCCGGGACGTGTTGTTTTGTACTATACACCGCTGTAGGCAAAGGAGGTGTTGGAAATTCACAAGCAGTCACAAGTTGCAGGATTTTCGGCAGGATTTTCTGTCATTGAATCAGACTTTCACCTTCTGAAGGGACATGTATGCACGTCTACATTTGTAGAACAGCCAATACAAACGCACCTTCTCTCTGAAATGACCTGTGATTGGCAGAAGTAGATGTTTTCTCTCAGACAACTTAATTTACAATATGCTGAACAGTTATTGTGACATTTTTGCCCAATGACACCAAAGAAATACTGCCTTCCCAATCTTTAAAACAGCTACTGCCCTCAGGGCAAAGGTACCCCCTTGAGAGTCCCCCTTGCAAAGAAAAACATCTATAGAAAACTGTTTGTTCCTAACATATCTTCATCAGTAGGGACAGCCACCTTTTGAAGACAGCCTGCTACCTCCTTTTAATGTAGCTTCCATTGTGTTTTTTATGTAAATGTAAACATGTTTTAATGTGTCCTGTCTGGATGTGATATGTTGTATTCTAATGTATCCCCTTTTTAATAGCAGATTTTTCCACATGTAAGCAAAGACAAATGTCAGCTCTTTGCATGCAAAAGGTGGGCAGGGGAAGCTTTGCATTTCATTATTGCATACATCTTCAAATGGGATATTGAATTGAACAAATAGTGGATGCTTCACTGGTAGACATTTTCGAACTTTCGAATTTTCAAATTTTTGAATCTCGTTGCTGATTTTAGTTGTTTCATTCAGTGAGGTCAAAGATTCATTGTCAGACTATGTAGTTTGTCTCACTGTTCAAACCCACATCAGTACACTTATCAGTTAGTGATCACATCACCATTCCACACACACTTACTGCTCCTCGACAGAAGTCCAGTCCAGGGTTGTCCAGCAGGGTCCGTTCACTCTCCCCTTTCTCCCCCACCAGGGTCACAAAGATGTAGTTGTTGGTACCTGAATACTCTGATGTACCAGTTGCTACTGTTACAGTGTAGACCTGCATCTAAGGAAATGAACACATACACAGCATGCTGTTAACCAAGGGTTCAATTGACAACATGTGGGTACTTGAAGGCCTCTACAGATGCTCGTGGACTGAAGCTGTCGATAGGTTACTTTTTGTTGCATATTAGTTTCCACTGATCAGCACTGATGGCCCTTCATCAGATCACTATTTGAAAGCCTATTCTAAGTAGTGGGTTTAGTGGTGCACAAAGCCAGCTCCATAAAGAAATGTTTTTCCCAGTTTGGTGTGGAAGAACTTGCCTGCGCAGAGCCCTGACATCAACCTCATCCAACACCTTTGGGATGAACTGGAATGCCAACTGGCCTTATCACCCAGTGTTGAACATTCTGGATAAGTGGCCTTACCTAAATCAGTTATCTAACTAACTCTGGGTTTACCAATTCAGCTATGATGAGCAGCTTCATATAGCTGAGATGTTTTTTTAAACAAGCAACCAATCACAACAAGATCAACATGTCAACAGTGCACTAGTTAGATAAGATGATCATGGTGATATCTCTGAGGAAGCCCACATAATGCTACATGTCAAGTTTAGTTTAGATGATACTACTCTTTAGTCAGAAACACCCTCATGAACTACAGTTTAAGCTCGTCCAGCAAAACAGCTAAAATGAATAAAATGTAGTTGTCACATTCTGTGAGGGCACTGACATGCAGATGTATTATTTCCTGGTAATAATTTGAATATTATTTCAAGATTAACCAAATGTGTAAACCACACGATGCAAATGAGCTGATGAAACAACAGATAAATTGTCTGAAACCTGTGGTAGGACATGACTAAGACCTGCTCTTGGCATCATGACACACGATGTGCCTGAATGTCATGTCAATGTGTTCACATTACTGTAGCACATATAGTAGCTTTTTAATCCATATCTTACTATAGGTATATGGTTTAGTTAGGTATTATTCACTAAGTTAAATATCTTTTTAAATCGATGGATTAATGTTGCTATTACTCTTGTATTCACAGAAAGGATACTGCACTTTGATAATTCTGGATGAATTGTTTCATTAATTGTCTTCCAAGCCCTGATCTCATGAGTATGGAGAAAAATAATACTGATGTGAATTTATTTGTGAAAGTACTGACAAACTGAACAAACAGTTTAATAAACCAAGAGCACGGATTCACTGACCAAATTAATAAACTGTAAGGAGAAAAGAAATTGGAGGAGCACTCATTTAAGACTTCTAATATGGCTCCTCTGACCTTCAGAATAAAAGTGATGGGTTAGATACTGTTAATCTAATGTAATTTGTTACTTATACCCACTGAGTGGAAGAACAGATTAATAAACAGTGTCACAAAAAAGTTATACTATAACATGTGTCCTCTCCTGTATGCTGCATATAATAAAGTGACCACCACACACACACACACACACACACACACACACAAAGATATAGATTGATATAGATATTTAAAATACCACTATTTAATATCACAATTTAAGGTCTCAGTAAAAAGTTTTAGTGTCCCAGGGTGGAGGAAATGTCCACTCATAACAGAATGTTGTTTGTCTGTGTACTCTGAACCAACATAACACACTGTGTTTAAATAAATAAATGCTGCAAATAACCATCAACAAGAACATTGTACCCTCCTTTGTTGGCTACAAAATGAATAACCCAATCAAGTGCACACTGTGTCCTAATGTTGACAGTGATTTATTTTGGATTTTGGAGTTCTGGTTGTTGGCTTTCAAGTTTAAATTGGTAGTAATGTGCCAAAGTAACAGTTTGAGATATGTCATATTGCTGTGGAAAAAAATGAACAAACAAATCTTTGGTACCGATTATTATTATTATTATTATTATTTCATAGTGCTTCATATTCAGCACTGGTTGTAGAAGTTAAATCTTAACCTTGGAAACAGCAGTTGACAAAACAGTTTCACCACAAGGTTAGTAGTTTAGTTGGAGCTTTCAATGGTGTCACATAATCTTCCCCAACAGATGGAGTTTGCTCAACAAATCTGAAATTCCATGACAGAATAGTTACTAAATAGACCTTGTGGTGAGATTGTTTTGTCAACTAGTCTTTTGAAGTTCAGATTTTCTGTATATTCTTATTACTTTTTAATGCAGAAGAATAACAAACAAACGTTTCAGCCTTCCTCAGTTAGTGGGTTCAGTTGTCAAGTTTCCATCCAAATGTAGGTGAATTATCCACTACTGTTCTGTGACTACCAGGAGATGAGCACATCGAGATAAACAGTTGGTCGCGCTAATTCTCCAGCCAGAGATGTGTATATATATATATATATATATATATACACACCGATCAGTCATAACATTATGACCACTGACAGGTGAAGGGAAGAACATTGATGATTATCTCGTTACAATGGCACCTGTCAGTGGGTGGGATATATTAGGCAGCAAGTGAACATTTTGTCCTCGAAGTTGATGTGTTGGAAGCAGGAAAAATGGGCAAGTGTAAGGATGTGAGCGACTTTGACAAGGGCCAAATTGTGATCGCTAGACGACTGGGTCAGAGCATCTCCAAAACTGCAGCTCTTGTGGGGTGTTCCCGGTCTGCAGTGGTCAGTACCTACCAAAAGTGGTCCAAGGAAGGAAAACCAGTGAACCGGCGACAGGGTCATGGGCGGCCAAGGCTCATTGATGCGCATGGGGAGCGAAGGCTGGCCCGTGTGGTCCGATCCAACAGAAGAGCTACTGGAGCTCAAATTGAAAAAAAGTTAATGCTGGTTCTGATAGAAAGGTGTAAGAACACACAGAGCATCGCAGTTTGTTGCGTATGGGGCTGCGTAGCCGCAGACCGGTCAGGGTGCCCATGCAGACCCCTGTCCACCGCCGAAAGCACCTACAATGGGTATGTGAGCATCAGAACTGGACCACGGAGCAATGGAAGAAGGTGGCCTGGTCTGATGAATCATGTTTTCTTTTACATCATGTGGATGGCTGGGTGCGTGTGCGTCGCTTACCTGGGGAAGACATGGCACCAGGATGCACTATGGGAAGAAGGCAAGCCGGCGGAGGCAGTGTGATGCTTTGGGCAACGTTCTGCTGGGAAACCTTGGGTCCTGCCATTCATGTGGATGTTACTTTGACATGAACCACCTACCTAAACATTGTTGCAGACCAAGTACACCCCTTCATGGAAACGGTATTCCCTAATGGCAGTGGCCTCTTTCAGCAGGATAATGCGCCCTGCCACACTGCAAAAATGGTTCAGGAATGGTTTGAAGAACACGACAACGGGTTCAAGGTGTTGACTTGGCCTCCAAATTCCCCAGATCTCAATCCAATCAAGCATCTGTGGGATGTGCTGGATAAACAAGTCCGATCCATGGAGGCCCCACCTCGCAGCTTACAGGACTGCTGCTAACGTCTTGGTGCCAGATACCACAGCACATCTTCAGAGGTCTAATGGAGTCCACGCCTCAACGGGTCAGGGCTGTTTTGGCGGCAAAAGGGGGACCTACACAATATTAGGCAGGTGGTCATAATGTTATGGCTGATCGGTGTATGATTTTTGGGGCACTAAGCAGAGTTCATCCCAGTCACTGAAAGAAAATAATCTCAATCTTTTTATTGAGATTTTCAGCAAAGGTTGGGCAGATGTAGCTATTTCCATGAAGTCAGGTGTTATTTTCCATGTCAGGGGAAGAGTTAGAATGCATGTCATGCTATGTCAGTAGGGTGTTATGAAAGTGTGTCGAAAAGGGTCTCCAGGTCTTATAGAATTTCTTCTCAGAGACACTGATTGAGAAGCGTATCATCCTTCCATTTGAACAAGACTGCACATCTGGCCAAGAGTGAGGCAAAGGCAACCATGCGGTGCTCTGCAGATGTCAGATGAGGATCCATCAGTAATGCCAAACAGAGCTACCAGAGGGTGCGGGTCTAGATTCTGCTTTAAGATGTTGGACAGGGTATGAAAGACATCTCCTTTAAAAAATATTTTTAAGTGGGGGCACAGCCAGTACATGTGGATAAGGGTAGCATCATTGTTTTTGCATTTGTGGGGGTGATTTCAGGGTAGATGCTAGACAATTTAATGAAAGAAAATAAATGATCTATTTAGTTCAATTTCCCTCTTATTTAAAATATTAAAACAATACAAAGACTTGTAATTGTAAAAAATATAAAAAATGTAATTTGCTTGTTTGCACCCCTATTGCATTTGAAGCCACAAGTAGTAACTTAGGTTGCTCCTGCATTGAGCCAACACAGTGGGTTTAGCAATACAGTGATGAAACCTGTGTGTTTCCATAGCAGTGTCAGCAAAAGTACAGACTGAGACAGACTTTACAGAGCAAACTGAGATCCACTGAGTCAGTCTAGTAACATTGTTGAGTTACTTCAATGCAATCATGCTTATCAGCATCTTAACAATATTACAGATATTTTTACACCGTCGACAAGATAGCAGGTGCTGGAATATTAGGCTTTGAAAACTTTCTTTCACACCAAAGCAATATACAGGAAATATACAGGAGCAAAATCTCGCCCACATCAGCTGAGTGTTATTTGAAGTTTTTAAGGTTTTAAGTGTCGATGTGGCATATGAGCATGAGAGCTTATCCAATGTAAAGTCAGCTACAGCATACAGTACATGATAGTACTTAGCCTCCCTGAGGTGTCAGAAGCCAATAAACAACAGAAAAACACTCACCTTACTCCAGTATTGTGTTCACAGCTGAGTCAGTTTCCTCCTCTTCTTTTCCTGTAGATTTAGCTCTTGTATTATGACACCCTCTTTTTTCCTTTGTCTCTTGTATTATGACACCCTCTTTTTTCCTTTGGCTCTTGTACACCCTCTTTTTTCCTCTCCTCTCGTGTCCTATTTTTTCTATCTTTCTCTCTTTCTCATAGATTTGTACGTTCAACTGTTACCTGGTGAGCATGGCATTTCAAAATGCAAAAATCCTCCTCTGTTTCTCTGCACCCAGTTTGAATCTTTTCAGCAGGAGTATCTGTAACTCTCTCACAATCCCCATCAATCAGTCCTTTGTGTAGTCTCACATTGCTCTTCAACAGAGAGAGAGAGAGAGAGAGAGAGAGAGAGAGAGAGAGAGAGAGAGAGAGTTGGAAAAGGGAAGTTGGGTCAATATCTGGGCTGCACTGTGTCAGCTAACACTCATGTTACAAAGCAGTATACCAGCAGTAACTGTAAAAACCTCACATTCAAAATCAGAATTTAAAGCATGAGATCACACACCCATTTGTCAAAGTTGGGAACACATGTCCATATGTTTGAGGAGGTCATATGGCCTGACAACACCAAATACACCATAGGTATCAGATTTGGTGCAAAGTTATGTTTGACGTCCACTAGCTCAGCTAGCTTACTGTGTGTTGCAGCAGTACCTTTTATGGTGACAAAAATGTAAGAGCCCTGATACTAAACTTATCAGTACGGTGATGTAGGTTATTAAGTTATCATTATTTCCAGTTGTCACAAATGATCACTGAACCAGCAGTTATTTGCACATCAACCAGATTCTAGTTCCACATTTTCTATCCTCCTGCCCTGCAGTAACACTTGTGTTCCCACCATTTCGTTCCGTTATTCATTAATTTCATTAATAACAAGCTTGTTACACAATAATAAGCCCATGTCACTGAAAACTGGACTGATGTTGTTTATATCAGATTTATTGAACCTCATACAGAAGTGTGGGAAAGTGGTTTGATCACACACACACACACACACACACACACATATATGTATGTATATATATATATATGTATATATATGTATGTGTATATATACTGTATATCTATATATATATATATAATCCTTTATTGATCCCCCAGAGGGGAAATCCAGATGTTACAGCAGCACAAAGACAACAGATATAAGTACAGATAAATAGACAAACTAAATAAAAAAAATAAAATAGATACATTATAAGTACATAACATAAAAAATATAAGAAGACAATAAAATACAAAAGCGATTAAATAAAAACTCACTCACAGGCAATAGCAGTAAACCCACAACTGGTGCTGTACATGAACTGGTGCAATACCATCTCAAGCAAAGTGATATAGTGGTGTGATTAGTAGCAGCAAAGTCAGCAGATTATACCAGAATATTATATAGCATGATTATGTATGAAATTATACTTAGAGCTATCTGCATATATATATAACATGTTATAGTATAACATAGCGCAGTGTAATATAGTATGGGATATAAAGTATAATATAAGGTGAAATGTAGATATAGTACAACATAATGTTCAGTACAGCAATATAGCTCAGAATGAGATATATAATAGTATGAGCATAGTATAGTATAATTAAATATATATATAAAATGAATAATAATAATAACATTTAAGTGTATTATTATAACATACAATATACACCGATCAGCCATAACATTATGACCACCTGCCTAATATTGTGTAGGTCCCCCTTTTGCCGCAAAACAGCCCTGCCCCGTCGAGGCATGGAATTTGGAGGCCAAGTCAACACCTTGAACTCGTTGTTGTGTTCCTCAAACCATTCCTGAACCATTTTTGCAGTGTGGCAGGGTGCATTATCCTGCTGAAAGATTCAAGATTCAAGATTCAAGAATTTATTGTCATTACACAACAATTTACATCAGCAATCACTGGCAATGAAATTCTTAAATCCCAGGCTCCCCAAACAATGCTAAAAAAAAAAAATTAAATAAACAAGAAAGAGACACTCAATAAGAGTGATTAAGGAATAAAAATATAAAATAAAAATATAAGATAAATAATAAACAAGAGTAATAAAATAAATAAAACCTTAAAATATAAGTTATACAACAATACATAAACTAATATAAACTTAGTATTATACAACTAACAGATATACACAATAAAATATATACAATAGAAAAAATATATACCATAGAAGTGAAATGTATTATTTAAGAAGTGGTGGTACTGTGGACAGAGTTTAAGAGTCTTATGGCCTGCGGTATGAAGCTGTCCCTGAGCCTGGTGGTTCGGGCTCGAATGCTGCGGAACCGTCGGCCAGATGGCAGCAGACAGAACAGTCTGTGGCTGGGGTGACTGGGGTCTTTGATAATCTTGCTGGCCTTCCTCCTACACTGTTGGGTGTAGAGGTCCTCCATGGATGGCAGCTCCATCCTGGTGATGTGCTGAGCAGCTTTCACCACCCTCTGTAGAGCCTTACGCTTGAGGGCAGTGCAGCTGCTGTACCAGGCGGTGATGCAGCCAGTCAGGATGCTCTCTATGGTGCACCTGTAGAAGCTGCAGAGGATCCTGGAGTCCATGTTGAGCCTCCGCAACCTGCGGAGGAAGAAGAGCCGCTGTCTGGCTGATTTTGTGATAAAGTCAGTGTGGTGAGTCCAGGTGAGGTCCTCGCTGATGTGAACTCAGAGGAACCTGAAGCTGCTGACTCTCTCCACCGTAGTCCCGTTGATGGAGAGGGGGGAGTGTTCCTCTCTCTGCCTCCTCCTGAAGTCCACGATCAGCTCCTTTGTTTTGCTGGCGTTGAGATGGAGGTTGTTGTCCTGGCACCAAGATGTCAGGGCTCTCACTTCCTCTCTGTAGGCCGTCTCATCGTCGCCGGTGATCAGGCTGATGACGGTTGTGTCGTCAGCAAATTTGATGATAGTGTTGGAGCTGTGGTTGGCCACGCAGTCATGCGTGAACAGGGAGTACGGCAGAGGGCTGAGTACACAGCCCTGGGGAGCGCCGGTGTTGAGAGTCAGGGTGGAGGATGTGGTGCTGCCCATCCGCACAGCCTGGGGTCTGCCCGTCAGGAAGTTCAGGATCCAGTCACAGAGGGTGCTGTTGAGCCTGAGGTCTCTGAGCTTGGTGACGAGCTTGGAGGGCACGATGGTGTTGAATGCTGAGTTGTAGTCAATGAACAGCATTCTCACATATGTGTCCCTCTGGTCCAGGTGGGAGAGGGCAGTGTGGAGGGTGAGGGCGATGGCATCTTCAGTTGACCTGTTGGGCCTGTAGGCAAACTGAAGTGGGTCCAGTGAGTCTGGGAGGGAGGAGGTGATGAAAGATTTGACTAACCGCTCAAAGCACTTCATGATGGTGGAGGTGAGTGCTACTGGGCGGTAGTCATTCAGGCAGAGGATTTTGGTTCCCTTGGGGACAGGGACAATGATGGTCTCCAGACTACAGACTGGAGCAGTGACATGTTGAAAATGTCTGCAAAGACGTCTGCCAGCTGGTCTGCACACACCTTGAGAGCTCAGCCAGGGATGCCGTCAGGTCCAGGAGCCTTACGTGTGTTAATTCGTTTAAATGATCTACACACGTCTGCCCTGGTTATCACAGGTGGGCAGTGGCCACCGCCATTAGGGACTACCGTTTTCATGAAGGGGTGTACTTGGTCTGCAACAATGTTTAGGTAGGTGGTACATGTCAAAGTAACATCCACATGAATGGCAGGACCCAAGGTTTCCCAGCAGAACATTGCCCAAAGCATCACACTGCCTCCGCCAGCTTGCCTTCTTCCCATAGTGCATCCTGGTGCCATGTCTTCCCCAGGTAAGCGACGCAGACGCGCCCAGCCATCCACATGATGTAAAAGAAAACGTGATTCATCAGACCAGGCCACCTTCTTCCATTGCTCCATGGTCCAGTTCTGATGCTCACGTGCCCATTGTAGGCGCTTTCGGCGGTGGACAGGGGTCAGCATGGGCACCCTGACCGGTCTGCGGCTACGCAGCCCCATAAGCAACAAACTGCGATGCAGTGTGTTGTGACACCTTTCTATCAGAACCAGCATGAACTTTTTCAGCAATTTGAGCTACAGTAGCTCTTCTGTTGGATCAGACCACACGGGCCAGCCTTCGCTCCCCAGGCGCATCAATGAGCCTTGGCCGCCCATGACCCTGACGCCGGTTCACTGGTTTTCCTTCCTTGGACCACTTTTGGTAGGTACTGACCACTGCAGACCGGGAACACCCCACAAGAGCTGCAGTTTTGGAGATGCTCTGACCCAGTCGTCTAGCCATCACAATTTGGCCCTTGTCAAAGTCGCTCACATCCTTACGCTTGCCCATTTTTCCTGCTTCCAACACATCAACTTCGAGGACAAAATGTTCACTTGCTGCCTAATATATCCCACCCACTGACAGGTGCCATTGTAACGAGACGTGTGTGGTATTTACAAATCAAGTCCAAGTCCAACAGAGACAATGGAGAGGGAGAGTAGTGTGAGAGACGCAGTGTCTTACTTTCTACACATCTATACATGGCAACCATTGTATGCTTAAGGTTAGAGAAATCATGGTTAGGCTTAATAAGGAGGAAAACATTAACTGGTCTGTGACATGAAATGAACTCCAGAATCCAGCCTGAATGTCAAATATGCTACACATCCATCCACCAACCTGTCCTCTAGTACCATTGCAAGAAGTAATGTGTGCTGTATGCTGTTATGGGAAAAGGGTGTAAACATTGGCATTCGACATAAATCATGAGGCATGCATTTGTTCAATGTGGACATCATTCCTTGATAGTTGTTGTTTACTGACAATATTTGTTCAAAGGAACTGGCTCAGAGCAGATGTATAGTACTACTGAAGGACATTAGATTTGAAACCTAATCTTCTTAGTTCTGCTGATGAAATGATTAAGAAACACACCACATTTGGCAGGGCAGGCTCTAGGGAGCTGAGTAAGAGGAGTACTGATCACTGAACAAACAGTGGCAAGGAAAAACTCCCTTTTAACAGGTAGAAACCTCGAGCAGAACCAGGCTCTGGGTGGGCGGTCATCTGCCTCGACTGGTTGGGTTGAGAGAGAGAGGGGAAGAGAGAGAGAGAGAGAGAGAGAGAGAGAGCACGTGTAAAGAGAACATACAGTAGTACAGTACAGTTCTACATAGAGATGTAAAGTAATAGTTGTGGTAATGGTATTGATGGTAACATTAATAAAAATAATACTAATAGCAGTATAGTAATAGTAATACTAATAATGAGAGCAATAAAATAATAGCAGCAGCGGCTGTTGAGCAGGAACATGAGGGCAGCAGGTGGCTGCAACCATAGATCCAGACTCTACAGCTCCGGAGGCAGAAATACCTGCAGAAAGCAACAGAAGGAGAGAGAGAGGAGAGAAATCACACAACTACAGGAAGAGGTTGAGTTAGTAAAAAGCGTTAATGGGATAAGAGTGCATACAGATGGAGAGGGAGAGGAGGAGAGAGGAGCTCAGTGCATCATGGGAAGTCTCCCAGCAGTCTAGGCCTATAGCAGCATAACTAAGGGGGGGCTCAGGGGTCACCCGAGTCAGCCCTACTATAAGCTTTATCAAAGAGGAAAGTCTTAAGCCTACTCTTAAATGTGAGGAGGGTGTCTGCCTCCCGTACACAAACTGGAAGCTGGTTCCACAGAAGAGGAGCTTGATAGCTGAAGGCTCTGGCTCCCATTCTACTTTTAGAGACTCTAGGAACCACAAGGAACCCTGCATTCTGGGAGCACAGTGCTCTCTCATTTCTTCACGTAACCTTGATTTCAGTGTAAGATTCACTTTTAAACTCTAACTAAGATCTGCACATTTTCACAATAATAGTTAGTTTTTCTGTTACTTCTTCGCGTAACCTTGATTTCAGTGTAAGATTCACTTTTAAACTCTAAGATCTGCACATTTTCACAATAATAGTTAGTTTTTCTGTTACTTCTTCACAGAAGCTTGCTTTCAGTGTAAAGATGCACAATTAAGCTTGTTTGACTGAGAACTGCACATTTTGACCAAAATTAGTTTTTCTGTCATTCCCTGCATTCTGGGAGCGCAGTGCTCTAGTGGGGTAATAGGGTATTATGAGCTCTTTAAGATATGATGGTGCCTGACCATTAAGGGCTTTGAAGGTGAGGAGAAGGATTTTAAATTATATTCTGGATTTTAGAGAGAGTGTAGAGAAGCTAATATTGGAGAAATATGATCTCTCTTCCTGGTTCTTGTCAGTAAATGTGGCACAGCATTCTGGACCAGCTGAAGAGTCTTAAGGGACTTATTGGGGCAGCCTGATAATAGAGAGTTGCAATAATCCAGCCTAGACGTAAATGCATGGACTAGTTTTTCTACATCTTTTTGAGACAGGATGTGCCTGATTTTTGCAATGTTACCTAAGTGAAAAAAGGCAGTCCTTGAAGTTTGTTTTATGTGGGAGTTAAAGGACATATCCTGATCAAAGATAACTCCAAGATTCCTTACGGTGGCGCTGGAGGCCAGGGCAATGCCATCTAGAGAAACTATATCTTTAGACAATGTGTTTCGGAGGTGTTCGGGGCCAAGTACAATAACTTCCGTTTTGTCTGAGTTTAACATCAGAAAATTGCAGGTCATCCAGGTTTTTTGTGTCCTTAAGGCATGCTTGAAGTTTAGCTAATTGATTGGTTTCATCTGGCTTGATCGATAAATATAATTGGGTATCATCTGCATAACAATGAAAATGTATGGAGTGCTTCCTAATAATATTGCCTAAAGGAAGCATGTATAAGGTGAATAGAATTGGTCCAAGCACAGAACCTTGTGGAACTCCGTGACTAACTTTGGCGTGCATGGAGGATTCATCGTTAACATGTACAAACTGATATCGATCTGATAAATAGGATATATAATATCAGTGATACATAAAAGGATAAAGACATCGCAGAATGTACTTCATTACATCCAATTTCATTACTCCCAGTACACACAGATTAGAAGATTTAGATCAGTCTGGCTTTGTAAAGGCACGATACGCTTCTGATAACATTCGAAAGCGATTAAGTAGAATTATCACTTGACGCACAAATTGTTGATAGGGTCGAGTGGTCTTAACATCTTCTGTTTATTTTGGTGATAGATGTATCGGGTGGATCAAGTCTATGTACAGTAATCGACAAGCTCAAATATGTGTAAACGGCACTCTCTCCGAAAAGTTTGGCTTATATAGAGGCTGTCGGCAGGGGTGTCCATTATTTTCGTTATTAAAATTTGGCGATTGAACTCCTGCAGAGGCAATGATTAATAGAGATTTCCAGAACTGACATAGGGAAAACAGAGAATAGAATGTTATTGTATGTTGATGATATTATCTTGTACCTAACCAACTCAGAGAGATCAATTCCAGCAGTGATCGATCTCGATCAATATATCTATATCGGGCTACAAAATTAACTTAGCAAAATCCCATGCCTTCTTATTGAACTCATCAATTTCTAGTAAACTCGAGATAATTAGAATGATAATTAGAATGGATTTAAGTATCTGGGGGTGAATGTGTCTCCCAAACTTAAAGACTTTCATATAAACAATGCCCCACTACTCAAAAAGATCAAGGAATAATTTGAACATTGGAATCTACTTCCCATCTCATTTCTTGGATGAATTAACGTAATTAAAATGAATGTATTGCCACAATTTAGCTACCTATACTGCTCACTGGACAGATATTGAAGATTCACAACAGTCTTTGGGCTTGGCAAGATGTAAAGAAGTTTTCTAGGTCTTCTGCTATCTTCATGCTATCTTCTCTATCCGCCAATTTAGACCTGGCACCCTCAACTGGAAATTCCCTATTCACAAAAGTTCACATCAGTTTCAAAACTTGTTTACTGAAGGTTCAGTTAAATCTTTCTTGGATTTAAGATCGGAGTTTGAAATTCTTTAATAGGATTTTTATAAATACCTGTAAATTCATCACTTAATTACTACTCTGGAAGGGGCAGGACGAACGGCTCTGGGGTTGTCAAGGATGGAGGAGATTCTGGAGAGCTCCACATCATTGAAAGGGAAAATCTCTTTGATCTATAGTGCTCTGTTAGACCATCATAGTTCTTCATTGACCCCACTTAAGAATGTATAGGAAAAAGATCTGGGATGTGATTTTAGTGATGACCAGTGGGACAGTATGTGTCAGAACGTCTTTACTTCATTGTCCTGTAACAAAATAAATGAACAGAATTATAAATACATGCACAGGATGTACTTTATCCCGCTACATTTAAGTAAGACGTATCCTAACTAATCTTCTAGAAGTCATCGTTGTAGAATATGTACAGGGTCAATTATTCATATTTTCTGGGAATGCAGAATATTAAAACACTTTTGGAAGGCAGTACACAACCTGACTACCAGGGTTTTGAAAATTCCGTTGGACATTACACCAATATGGTACCTCTTTGGTAAAGAACTGGACAGGACACTAGACCCTATATCTGCAAAGAGGATTGACATAATATCATATACAGCCATGGCCAAAAGTTTTGAGAATGACACAAGTATTGGTTTTCACAAAGTTTGCTGCTTCAGTGTTTTTAGACCTTTTTGTCAGATGTTACTATGGTATACTGAAGTATAATTACACAAAGGCTTTTATTGACAATTACATTAAGTTTATGCAAAGAGTCAATATTTGCAATGTTGACCCATCTTTTTCAAGACCTCTGCAATTCGCCCTGGCATGCTGTCAATCAACTTCTGGGCCACATACTGACTGATGGCAGCCCATTCTTGCATAATCAATGCTTGGAGTTTGTCAGAATTTGTGGGTTTTTGTTTGTCCACCTGCCTCTTGAGGATTGACCACAAGTTCTCAATGGGATTAAGGTCTGGGGAGTTTCCTGGCCATGGACCCAAAATGTCAATGTTCTGTTCCCCAAGCCACTTAGTTATCATTTTTGCCTTATAGCAAGGTGCTCCATCATGCTGGAAAAGGCATTGTTCATCACCAAACTGTTCTTGGATGGTTGGGAGAAGTTGCTCTCGGAGGATGTTTTGGTACCATTCTTTATTCATGGCTGTGTTCTTAGGCAAAATTGTGAGTGAGCCCACTCCCTTGGCTGAGAAGCAACCCCACACATGAATGGTCTCAGGATGCTTTACTGTTGGCATGACACAGGACTGATGGTAGCGGTCACCTTTTCTTCTCCGGATAAGCTTTTGTCTAGATGCCCCAAACAATCAGAAAGGGGATTCATCAGAGAAAATGACTTTACCCCAGTCCTCAGCAGTCCAGTCCCTGTGCCTTTTGCAGAATATCAGTCTGTCCCTGATGTTTTTCCTGGAGAGAAGTGGCTTCTTTGCTGCCCTTCTTGACACCAGGCCATCCTTCAAAAGTCTTCGCCTCACTGTGCGTGCAGATGCACTCACACCTGCCTGCTGCTATTCCTGAGCAAGCTCTGCACTGGTGGTGCCCCGATCCCGCAGCTGAATCAACTTTAGGAGACGGTCCTGTCCCATGATGACTGCATGTGTTTCCTTGCAGGTAACCAGGGTTAACCGTGGAAGAACGGTGATTTCAAGCTCCACCCTCCTTTTAAAGCTTGCAGTCTGTTATTCTAACTCAATCAGCATGACAGAGTGATCTCCAGCCTTGGGCTGAAATGCAGTGGAAATGTTGGGATTAGGTTCATTTTCATGGCAAAGAGGGACTTTGCAATTAATTGCAATTCATCTGATCACTCTTCATGACATTCTGGAGTATATGCAAATTGCCATCATAAAAACTGAGGCAGCAGACTTAGTGAAAATTGATATTTGTGTCATTCTCAAAACTTTTGGCCATGGCTGTATAGTGAAGAATGCATCTTGCTACAACCGGAACTGTGATTCTATATAGAAAAGAAATATATGTAGTGACCATAGTTGATATTTTTTTCTTTTAAGATGTTTTTATTTATTTACTTGTAATAATTTTGTATTTTATTTAACTTTAGTCACTATTACTACCCTTACTTCATCTTACCCTTATGTTCTCTGTACTCTGTCTTTTGATTGTTTGTTAAATGAAGAAAAAAAAATTGAAGCTTCTCAACTCTATAGTTTTGAATCAGGACCTTCAGTATTTGGATCAAGTAGCTTGTGAAAAATAAGGTGGGCCTTATTTAGATGGCTACAGCTGTTATTTCATTTACATCTCTGTATTGACCCAACATTAAGGACTTGGATCCAGCACATTCAGAGACTTTTCCCAGAGTGTTGTCTCACTCTTGGAATAGTAGTGTTGTCTCAGCTGTCACACTGAGGTCTGAATACTCTGAAACACTATTTGGTTCTCTGTTCTTGGCTCTATATTCAGTGTTCCCTTTGTCCTATAGTCCCTGATTAATAACAGATGTGTAACACACAAAAACCACCATCAAATGTATTAGTAAGGCGCTGTGAGGCCCAAACCTGGCACGTACCCATATCTTCAATACCTGACCTGACTGAATCAGAATATTTTTGCTTTATTCCATCCATTACACAACATTAGTTCACCAGGCTAATGCAATGCATTTGCTACACTGTGTCTTTGGCTTTTCCTACTGGGCATCGTGTAAGGCACAGTCTATGGCATGTCCATGGCACACATGGATGCAGATAATTGCCACAGTCAGACAAAGAAAGAGAACATTCCTTAATT
This sequence comes from Macquaria ambigua, assembly GCA_008360985.2. Classification (NCBI taxonomy): domain Eukaryota; kingdom Metazoa; phylum Chordata; class Actinopteri; order Centrarchiformes; family Percichthyidae; genus Macquaria; species Macquaria ambigua. The sequence continues at coordinate 41,890 of VMKM01003227.1, forward strand.
ACTTTAAAAAGTAACCAAACCGAAGCTGACTTTTTTGTATTTTGAGTTTTAACTTTAAAAGTCTTGTGTTGTGTAACTCATTTTCTAAATAATTCTTTGTCATTACACAGTGTTGTTTGTAAATTGACAGTCTAAATTCTAAAACAGCAACCAATTGTGGGAAAAGTGAAGGCATCTTAATATTTTCCAAACCCATTTTATACAAGACTATATAAGATGGGTCACCTGCAACCATGTGTCCTACAGTCATATGCATCTGGTCTGCTTTCCCAAAACAAATTGTGCTAGGATAGGATATTTGCATTAAAGGATAATTCATAAAAGATATGGTCTTGTACAGAGAGCACAGTGACTGATAGTAGTAGCTACCCCAGAGAAACTGAAAAGATGCAGCAGTTTTGAATGACTTTCTCACAAAACGTCTAATCATGACTGTGGTTGTGGTTTCATAAAACAAAACACAAACAAACAAACAAAAAAAAAACAAAAAAAAAATATATATATATATATATATATATATATATATATATATATATATATATATATATATATATAGTGGTACATTAATTCTAGTAATTCTTTAATACTTATCCGGAAATAGTCTATATCTAATCTATATAGAGGCCTGTTACCCACAGCTAAAGAGACATTAAAATCCAAATGATGAGTAATATCTCACGAGACGGTTGTGGTTTAAGGGGAACTCCATCGAGATAACACTAGGTTATCTCAACTTGGACTTACACAAACTTACTACAAATTTAAAACAGA
>VMKM01003228.1:0-42647 GCA_008360985.2 Macquaria ambigua
CACACTCTCAGGACTTCTCTCTTTTCTTGCTCCCATTGTTTCTCATTGCTCATGTAGCTGAGGTCATGTCCTTTATGGAGACAGAGAGAGAAAAAAGCAAGAATTAGAACCTACACAACTGACAAGTCAACCAGTAGGTAAATTCATTCCATGGGTATACATCAGCAGAAATATGTAAAGTATAAGCATGGGTGTCATTTTGGCAGGGGAAAAAATCAGGCTGATGATATTCAATGAAATGAAATGACTTTACATTGACATATAATCCACAGAATAGGAGATTGAGCATGAGAGGTAACAAACATGTCTACAGTATTGGAGATAAATGCATCTTGACATTACAGGGCATGGTTTGTAGGCCTGACTTCTCTATGAATCATAATCAAACTCAGCTGCTCCTTGTGATAGATCAGACAAGACGTTATTTTGATAGCGATAATGTTAGCGAGCAAGCAAGCTAAGGGAGTCTGGGTGAATTAGCTGACATTATCAATTCTAGACAGTATTTAGCTATGTTAGCTAGCTAGCAGTTCGTCAGCGTTACATGGATTTATAAGTTCTTATACATCCATGCCACATTAGCAAATAATCTAAAGTTAGCTAACATTGCCCAGCTAAAATCACAACATATTTCACGTGCTTTGCAGTAATGTTAGCTTACCTGGTCGATGTGGTTGACTTTAGTGGACTCAGTGTCTAAGCTAATGTTAGCTACTGTGAGGAGCTTCTTCTTCTTTTGTCTTTATTGCGGCTGTTGGGGAGCTTAACTCTGACCTTTAGCTGCAGAGAGGTCAGACCATAGCATGGATACATCAAGCCCCCAGGAAGAGCACCAGGCTTTGAAGCCAATTTGACATAGTGGCCAAACCGTGTAATTACAACTTCTGGGTCCATCGCGTGATGCACACTGGCCCCAAGAGACTTCCCATAGACTTACTTTGGGAAAGAGACGTCTATAAATCAGCGGATAATTGTTTTTGAGGTACAACAACTAGCCAGTATGAACACTTAAATAGCCCTTATTTAAATCATTATGTCCTAAAAGTTGTAAAATGCATAAATAGCCGAATCCAGAGTTATAGAGTGAGCCTGATACAGAGCGGTTGGGAGGCGGGGCTAAAGGAAGCACTAGTGCGCTTGCTCCGAGACCCATGAGACCTAGCGGTTTGGAGGCAGGGTTAAAGGAAAAGCTAGTGCGCTTGCTCTATGGCCCAAGAATGCGGAAGCTATGTGGAAGATCCAGGTAATTTTATACCATAGATGTATAATAAGAACTGGATACGGCACTGCCGCTCAGCCTTGCTTCCAATTTTTTCCAGTGGTCACTCGTGGTATTGCAGCGAAAAATCCCCCCTGCGGCCCAAAAAGCATTTTCCCCATAGGCCACAATAGTAAAAGAGACGTCTGTAAAACTGTTGACAGGACACCTCGAACTGCAAATAAGGTTGATTATGACTCTTTCTATTATGAATTTTTGATCCATGGAGGTTTCATATTTGTAAAACTTTCCTCGAGCCGAGAAAAGTGATTTAATAATCTGTGACGTCATCACAATGTTAAGTCTATGGGCCGAGCGGGAACTCGCCTGCAGGGCCAGCGGGGGAAACACTACTGCGCATATTCAGTGGGCCGCATAACCCGGAAGTACACCCGGAAGCTAGAAACTTTTTCGGCGTATGCGCTGGGCGAGCAAGTCTCATTGGAATGAATAGGCACCATCTTTGGGTCCGGCATCCAGTTCTTATAATACATCCATGTTTTATACCCGGGAAGTCGAACTTTTTTGGATTCATGCACCACTGAGCAGCTTTCATAGGAATGAACAGGGCCCCGCCTCCGACGCTGTATCCAGTTCTCTTTATACATCCATGGGATACATCCATGGGCCATAGATATAAAACAGTAGATGTGACATTACGTCATAGCTCATGGGATAACCGTCCGCCATCTTACCTGGGTATTGTTTACAATCACCACCTATTGGCAGCAACTATGTTTGTCGGTTGTGCAGCATTTAATTGCTTTACTAAAAGGACCAAAGAGATCAGGGAGGCTCCACACGTCAGTATAGAGTAGATGTAAACTAAGAAACTTTACCGTTAGCCACCAAGTAACGGACCAGCTGAGTTCTAAGTTGCTGATTGCTAGCTCTCAACAGCATTGATCAGTTAGCTAAACAGATAAGTTATAACCAGCAAACATTGTTTTAATGTTAGCTACACTAACTTAAAGCTCAAAGGTAACGTTCAGTAACGTTAACGTTATAACAAAGTTATTAAAATTACCCTAAAACCTACCTAAGCAGCTGAGTCCATGCCAATGAAGTGCGTTAAAGTAAATACAACACGTTAACGAAAAGCGCTCGTCTTCCCATTTAATAAATCACCAGGCAAATCAACACAACAGTAAGGTTAGCCACGTCCTTGACAGCAACGCGAAACACTAACCAACCACACAATCAGCCAACATATTTATTGTTATTCGAGGTAGAAGGGTTGCACTTAACGTTACATGTTCACCACATCTAGCTAACCCAAAAATAGTCGCCTTGAATCCTGCAATCAGTCGTCATACCGGTATATTAACGTCACCTTTCAGTAAAGCAAATAAAAAATAATCCATGTCTTGATCAGGTTAAGTAAACCAGTCGGAGATTTGTACTTCAGCAGTTCAGGTCCAGCTTGCAGTTTTGCAAAATTCCTGCGATTTCTCCGCATTATCATCGTAAATTGAATATCCATAACGTTACCTTGCCATAAGAATGAAAAACAACTGCGACAACTGCTGAAGCCATTAACGTTACAGCACAAAGTAAACCTTTCAAAACTAAACTTTATCAACAAAAATAATTCCTCCTTTACACTTAGCAAGGCTCTCCAACCTCTCCTCTCATCATCGAAACAAACCCTGTGTGTGTGTGTGTGTGTGTGTGTGTGTGTGAGAGAGAGAGAGAGAGAGAGAGAGAGAGAGAGAGAAATATATAGTTTCCTTATGTACAATTTATGACATTAATAAATGTATTAATTTATTACAGTAGGTGTGTTTTTCTCATGTTTCTGATTGTAACTGCCTGCCAACATAGGCCATAATACTGAATCTATTTTGGATTTCTACATAAAAGATATTGCTTAATGTAATATATTAGCCATTCAGAATACCAAAGACAGTTCTTACATATTAAGTTCAGGCAAAATTGAAAAAATAAAATCATTGTATGCAATATAAGTGCACAGTTATGAAATTATCTTTATGATTAAAAGCATGATTTGTTCTCTTGGAGCTATAATAATCAAATTTCTACCAGAATCTTTGTTTTTCTGGTTTATTCTAAACAGGCACAGTTGTCTTACGCTCATTACTTTGAATAAAAAACAGTATTGGTGTATTGGTAGAAAAATATAAGGATTATAAAGACAACATAAGCCTCTTTCACCATTCACCAGGTTCCAATTACAGCAAGTTTAAAGCTGGACCCAGGTAAGATGGCTACCATATGGTTCCATCCCGGAATGGCAAGTCATTATGACACGTCACATCTACTGTTTATATCTATGGGTCAGGCAATCGGGAGCGAGCATAAGGTCACAAAATCCGACCGAGTCCTCTACACAGAAATTAAACTACAGGCTGCTATAGGCAACCGAGAAAGACAGGAAAGGTCTCATTTTTTAAGTTGCGTTACAGTCCGTTCACACACAGGCAATATAAAGTGATTAATACATGTAAAACGTTACATACAGTACCTTTAAGTAAGTAAATACACACTAGCACCAAATGTGTATTAATCCATTCCTGAAAATAGTCCCCAACAATTTCCTCCTGTTTGAGTAACATTTGCTAAAAACTACAGTGCCCAGCTGTTTTAAGAAATTACTAAGCCTTTTTTTAAATTACATTTTGAAAGATTTATGTCTTCAGTAGGAACCAATGGGTTTGGGGCTGAGTGTCACAGACAGGGTAGGGAAGTCAGAAAGTATTGAGAGAGGGACTAACACCTTGTTGGTATTGGTCTTTCATGGGATTCGTTGACAATAATACAGAATAATGCCAGACCTATCCATTAAAAGGTTCACTGGACATAAAACAAAATTAAATGACATTTGTATAGAGAACCACATAATTAACACATTTATTTAATGGAACATATCAAATAGCAAGCACAGGGAAATACAAATGCACATACAGCAGAACACTAAGGAAAAACATATTCTGATAAAGTCCAGATTCATCACATTAATAGAGGGGACTGGTGATTGTTGTTAGGTCTATGTTACGCTATCGTTGCATGGCAATGCATGGCAGATTGTTTTGAAATGTTTGTGCTGCATTACCATACAACAATGTTGTCCCATCAAAATCAGATATGTTCACTGTGGTAGATTATCTCTGCAAGTTGCCTTTCATACTGTACTGAAATAAACAGAAAGCAGAGACTGCCTGGACAGAAGGAAAAACACAATCAAATATACAACAATCAACACTATGGTGTGCTTTAGAAGATGGCTAGCAGTAATGTAAAGCTTACAATATTTGATTTGTAGTAACTCAGCTGAAACATGCCATACACTTTTGTTTGAGGTTTTATGGTGACCTGGCTGTATTCTACACCAGTACTGTATCAGTAGCATGTATGGGACTTCCCCAGTGTCTCGACCTGCTACCTCCAACTAATCTCAGTGACAAGACGAAGTTTTTTCCTATAGCCATCATCAGGTTTGACATTGATGTGCCAGCATTAAGTCACAGCTCCATAATAGAATATGACCAAGGCATTTTTAAATGTATTCACTCAATGGTGTTTTTGAAAAAATTTATTGTGGATAGAGGGCTGAAACAAAGATAAAAAGATTTTCAAATATATCCACATTAGCATGGACATGGCCTAAGTAAGAAAAGCGCTAAGTGTGTATATTTGAAGAGCATTCCCTTACTGTGTAACGGATACCTCCAACTGGAATGTTCCTGTTTGTTTGGCTTGAGGGGAGGGAATTACCTGTCTTACTAAGATAACAGAATGATTTGACATTTGTGGGTATTGGGAGAGATTGGACCATGCAGACCAGTGCAGCAAGAAGGCCAAGCCCTTAAGTAATCCACAATTAACAAGACCAGACCAGTGTCATTAATTCATTTGATATATCCAGGCTCCATGGCTCTAACTGGCAGGGAGTCAGGTGAAATCTTAGTCAAATTGCTGAGCTGCGATGAATTTAGCAAACAATGACCAGCAAAAGGCCGGTATCAGTGATATGGTGGTGTCAGGGCATGTGTGAGGCTTTCTGCAGCTATTTGGCTCAGTATACAACACCAGCTCCTTTGTCAGCCTGACACTGAGTACAAGCCACCCAGTCTGGTCACATGGCAGCAGGTGGAGTGTTTCAACACCTCACTTGCTGTGGATCCCAGAGTCAAAAAAACAGGAAGCAAGACCTCTTTGACCATGTCCACACTAATGCAAAGACATTCTTCTCTGGTTTTGCCATCCACTCAAAGTAGTGGCTCAGACTGGGGTGTGCACAGGATAACTGAGCTTTTCAAAAAAGAACAAAACATACAATTATAATTGTACCTTTCACAGGCATGGTAGACTACTTTCACATAGTTAAAACATTTAGAGGCCAACTTTCTTTTGCCTCCAATTGTTTGGGATCACCAGTGTTGGGTAGTATGTCTTATTCAGTAAGGCATGACTGTAATGATTATTAATAAGGAATTACTATTTAAAATTCAGTAATTGTATTACAGTTACAAATCCAATTAATGCTCTGTTCCAAACATTATCGGAGATCAGCTTGTTTGTGTGTTGGCGTGTTGGATGGGATGATCAATATCAGTTTTGAGTATTAAGTAATAAATAATGAGTGAGTACAATTTCCAAAGAACTTGCCCTACAAGTTTGTGTTTCACTATAGCCAATCACACAATACCAGAGAATCAAAGTACATTATATTTAATCATAGTGCTTTAATAGTGCTTCAGTACAAAAATTGGAAGAACTTGCACTTCACTTATACTCTTCTACATTTCACACCTTTTTACGTGATGGTTGCAATACACATGCACTGTAGGTAAACAATGCACATTTATTTTTATTATCTGCATCCCATATTATCTGCTCTCTAAGTGAACATAATCTGTATCCAAATCTACTTCATCAACTCCAAGTCTACAGACTACCAAAGCATCCAACCAAAGCATCTATAACAAGTTGTAATGCTATGTGCCAAAATGAAAGAAAATGTCCCTTTAAATGAGCCTTGCCTTGCATCGAAAAAAGTGTAGTCGAAACATCTGTAATAGTTATTGGAGCTTAGTGTGTTCATCTTCTCTTCAATAGCACCATTGCCATGACAAACACCTAGTCTTCAGTGTGCATTTACCAGACAATTCTTGCTGATCCTATTACAAATGAGCTTCTCAATCTGAAAAACCTGTTACCTTTGTCATTAAATAAAATAACTATCAGGTTGTATCAAATGGGAGCGGGGGCTGGTTAGGACCCTCCCATTTAAAATAATCAGAAGTGTATTAAGTTACAACACAATGATGATGTCTTGTCATGTGATGTCCCTTAGCAGTTCTCTATCATGACACATCACATTGCTGGCTAGCCAATCTGTATACTGTAATCCCAGTTCTCCGTTTGGGGTGCTGCATTTTTAATGTGGAGATTTAATGGTCTGAAAGACAACACCCTGTTCAATTAATCATCAGTGTATTATGTCTGAGCAGAGAGACGCAGAATGTCTGCAGCAGCCCTGAATACCCAGGGATCTGACGCCCCTTTCAGCAGGATCGCGTTCCAAAACCATAACAAATCACCATTACAAAAAGATTAATATTACCATTTTCTGATCTATCACTGCTGTGGTTAAGGTTTGTGGTTTGGACTGTATAACAGTGTCACAACAGACAAAAGTTATAATTCACAAAACACTAAAGGTAAACATAGGTCATATTTAGGCATGTAAACAAGTTTTTTGGGGGGAGGACAATGTTGCATGGTAGCAATAAGGAGGTTTGGAGAAGGCATGTTTGTTTCTGTACAGTTTCATTCCTCAGTACACAACTACACAGGCACACACATGCTAACAAGACTAAGAGTCTTCAGCCATGCTCTGTGAGGCTGTACTTAGGCATGAATGCTAAAACATAATTGTTTAGCATGTTAGGATGCTAACATTCGCTAATTTGCAGTAAACACAAACTACAGCAGAGGATGATGGAAATGTCATTAGTTTTGCACGTATTTAGTCAATAACCAAAGTATTGAACAAATTAAAAATGTTACCTTGATCAAATGTCACTTCAAGCCATTCAACAGGTGAGACATTTCACTCAAAACCACAAATGTCAACCGCAAGGAAAATCAGGGGATCACCAAAGTCACTAGGGTTCATCCTCTGGGCACCATGGATATTTATACCAAATGTCATGGCAATCCATTCAATACTTGTTATGAGATTTCAGTAAAAGCCAAAAGTGTCAATCAGCTGATGGCGCTAGAGGAAAAGTCAGTGGATCGAAGTTTGTAGGCTTTGTGCTCTGCTCCGCTACGTTTTCATTTTAAAACGCATAACTTTTGCTACATTTACACCTAGCGTCCACACTACTCTGGCGTTTTGAACCCCTAAAACGGAGACCTTTTAAAACGCTGCTGACCCCGTTTTAGTTTGAAAACTAACTTTGGACGGGCGGAAACTGAGACTTTTTAAAACGATGACGCAGACACCCACATTCACTTCCGGATTGGGTCTTATCAGTCACAACGTGTCTTTCCTTGATGCATCACGCCCCTACCACGTGATCCTTTTCCGGAAGAAAAGAAACAACATCAGCCATGACTGCCAGCAGCTAATTCGACATGGATTACGAATTACAGGCGTTGCTGATCTACATGGAGCGCCGGTTTTGGGTGAGGCCAGAACCAGTCCCTGGTGGGATAATTTTATCAATGAAATTGTGGTTCCTGAGGAATGGCGAGAAAACTTTCGAATGTCCGGATTGGCCCTGAACAACCTCAGTGAAAGACTATGTCTGCATGTGGAAGGAACAACAAAAATGAGGGCGCCCATGGATGTACTTACAAAGGTAGCATGCATATTGTGTTACCTGAGTGATGAGGGAAGACTCTGGAAAAATACTTTTCACTAAATTTGTCTCTGTTTGAGCGAGAGCGTGTGTGTTCTTCGTTCATAGTATTTTCTGCAACTAAGCAACCAACCGCAGAGTAGACAATCTGCTTCCTGTTTACACCGGTACATATATGCCCAGCGTACGTGAATGGTCATGTGATATGCGTTTCCAGGCGTGTAGTATGGACAGAGATTATTTCTGAAATGGTGATAAAACACTCCTGTGGACGGAGATCATTTTCGTTTTAAAACGTCATTTTAAAATGAAAACGTATTAGTGTGGATGTAGCCAAAAACTATATCCTTCATAGTCAAGGCTTCAGTCTACTTATTACGCAGTGTTTATTGTCTAGCAAGATCTAAAACCTGCTTTCCGACAGCAAAATCTGGGAGGCTGTGTCTGACAATTTATGTAAAATCCGAGTCAGGTCCACTTAACACAGTGACTGGCCGGGTGTGTGCAGGTGTTCTCTTCTTGTTCATACACTTTCACACACTTGTTCATAAATCCATCTACCTCACTACCCTAATGGAAGTAACAAGAAAACTGTCATTATTTACAAAGCCTTGTCAGACAGTCTCACATTTTGGCGAGAATTCCGAGATCTCATTTCCCCGCATTCAATCCCAAACATGACATTTTCTATAAATAATGCCGTATTTTTTCAGAATGGTGTAAAAGCTAGTCTGTATTTTGTCGCAAGGTAAGTAATAGTCCAGTCAAGGTGTGCAATTGTTTCTTCTTACAAGCTGCCATGATATCTGTCAGAGATTGCAGAAGTGATTGATATTGGGAGGGGAAGGGAACTTTTAAAGAGCATATGTTAAAGGTGTAGGCTGGCCCAGGACTCCTTTCATCTGGAAAGATTGATATCTTCAGTGTTTATCATAACAATGCCAGATGAGATGAGACTGGATTATGGCGAGAGCAGAGTGGTTCACTTTTCAAAGTGCTGGGAATGTTTACAGTGGTTCATGGTGGCAAGGGAGCACTAAGGCTGCTGTCATCATGAGCCTAACAGAGCTTCATCTAACTAATGAATGAAGACACCGGGATTTCCCCCGGCCTTGCTGAGATGTACAATATCACAACCCAAAAGTTAGGTGGGATAATGCTGTAAAATTCCTTAGACTTTCTGTGGATCAGTTTTTCTTTGCCACTTTAATCTTTTGTCATTCATCAACTCTATCTTTCATGCACACTGTCTCCTCCTCTCTGTGGAAATATGTACAGAAGTGTGTGAGAGAGCTGTTGAGTTATGGCTGCATGTTTCTATCAACACAGATGCACAAATACGTTGGACTGTTCCTGTGTTCATGTTTGCAGTTGCGTTTTACAGCCTGAATGGGTTCCTATTGTTGGAAGATCTTGTTTATTGAGGTATGTTGCTCTTTAAGACTGGAACATGCTTCTGTGGGCTTCACATAAGTGAAGTCAAATATTCATGTGGCTGTTTCTTTTATACTTGCGTGAACATAAACATATTTTTTCTGTTACCCATAACACCCTTCGTAGTACAATTCCAGTCTTATACTCCTGATACACTACCTGATCAGTCAGTGACCCAACATTAACACTCTATAGGTCAGGAGTAGGGCTCAGTATTGTTTGAAATTTTTCAATATCAGTGCCAATAAGATACCTGAGTTTTGGTACTGATATCAGAAATAATGTGTTTTTAGATACCTTTTTTTGAGGAATATAAATATATTTTTCTACATCTTTGTATAAAAACTCTCTGACCAGACATTGCATGCCAAATTTCAGTACATGACAGTTTTTCATTATTCTTTGGTGGGGACACATTTCAGTCAGTACCAAAAAATATTGAGATTCAATACCCAGACCTTGTCAGGACATCCAGCCATCAACTATTTTCAGCTGACACACTTTTTTGGAATTCTGCATACCTGTCACATATTCAAACATTGAGGAAAAATACTTTATTTTTCCATTTGTTTTAAACATTGCACAACATTTTGAATACTTTTAGTTTGGTCATAAATGCTGAAATAGGCTCTATATGGTCATGCTCTCTATGACAGTTGTCCCTCATATTAGAATTACTCTGAGCCACCGATTTATTACGACCACCTGCACAATCAAATGCAATCCATTACAGAAGTCCTGCAATAAAACCTATGGTGGTTATTTTTGAGGCGGTAGTCAGTGATGGTGCTGTATTCAACTGCATCAAACTTAAAAGGTGTTTCTAGTGTTTACGTAATCCACCCTAATTTTCATACATGAGTGGGGCAGAAGAAACAGAAACACCTGGCAATATGGTTTCAACCAATTAAGGAAGAAGCAGCTAAAATGCTTGTAATTAAGATTACATTACGGCTGAGATAAGGTTTGCAGCTCAAGCATCGTGCAAACCTTAAGTCAAAGCATCAGAACTTATTCTAAGGCTTTCATTCAAATAACACACAAAATGCTACAATGACATCTTTCAAATGTAAACTAATCTCACTGACAGAGAGAGAACACAAGGGTAGATTATGATTAGAGTGATGATTAGGCAACCACACAAATCCAAAAATCATCAAAAACTGTTTACCTTAAAAAATGATGAGAAAAGTCAAGGAAACTAAGGGAAAAAAGTTGCATTTGGATGAAAAGGTGGCTGGATAAACTTAAGCAACAAGGACTGTGGAGAACTTCAGCTGAACTATGGGTCGGCACTGAAACCTGAATGATCTGGATTACAAATACGTTACTCATGGTACACCAAGACATTTTTGTTCACCATTTTGGACAGTTTTTTATTTTTTCTATCTTACACATGTGGATGTGGATGGTCTCAATTGAAAATGAAAAATCAAACATGTTCAAAATAATCTTAAGAACTATACTGTCATTGGTCCAACACATGTTCACTCCTTAAGCCATGTATTGGTTATGGAATGTAAGTCAACGAATATCCCCAAAAGTGACATTAGTAAACGTGTGTGTGTCATTCAGGTGCTGAGGCTCCTCACCTTCTGCGCTGCCTTGGAGGGGCCCTTGTTCTTACTTCCTTTGGGGCGGCCCCTCGGTCGCTTGGGGACAGGCTCTCCACTGGGCTCCTGAAAGGGAGGGGGAGCATGACATGGGTGTTGAGGACAGGCAACAAAAGTTTAAGCCCCCCCATTTGGGTCAAGACCAAAAGAGGGACAAAGGTTGTGTGTGTGTGTGTGTGTGTGTGTGTGTGTGTGTGTGTGTGTGAAAATGATGCCCACATGTAATGAGAGGGATTAATTATTCAGTCTGATTAAGCACATTTAAATTTCACACTGAACTTAGCACAATTTCCCATTAATATTTATATCATCTTAATAACCTAAAGTATCCTGGTAGTGTCACCTCATAATGTTTCACTGTGTCCGGTTTTTATCCGCTACAGTAACCCTGTAGCCTGTGGTGTCAGTGAATGTGATTTTAGTGGGAAGTTTTGGTGGGAATGTGACTCAACAATGAATCACATCTATAAACACGTTCACATAAACATGTTCAAAGCTCTCAGCTTTCATGGTGTCTCTGAGTCAACTCACGGAAGATGTGTAGAATTCCATTCATCCCGATACTTTTCTCTTTACTCATGTTGTCAATTAAAAATCATCGTCCAGAGCCAGGACTTTAACAGGCGCATTCCTCATCATTTGTGCGTATATTCACCACCCAGAAAGTCCTATACCAAATTAGCAGTTGTAAACTGCGCTCCATTACAGATCGAAATTTGTACTTAACACGAGCCATAAGGTGCATAAGGGAAGTAGTTATGGTGAATTGCACACCCTGCTTCACTGTCAACAGGGAACAGTCAATTAGGCCTACAAATTCAGCTCATTTAAAGACAGAATAGGCTATTGGCTATACCATTTGTTCCGTTTCATAAAGTATACGAAATTAGAGCGACATCGAACCATCTCATTGCTAAAGTTCTGCCTCAACTCTCGACCAAAGTAAAGCGTCTAGCCTAAACCATTCAATAAAAGGACTATATCTCGGTCACACAATATGCAGATACAATCTGGATGTGAGTCTTACTAGCAGCGACAGTAGGTCTGCCTGTCCACAGGGCGCCTTCTGGAAACAGCAGTGAGACACAAACTCAAACTTACTTTTTGGGGCTTCCTCGGTCTCCCCGGCCTCCTCTTCAGGGGCTCCGCGGGCCCCGTGGGCTCCTGGGAGCCAGAGCTCTCCCCGGCCTCGTCCCCGCGTCCGCTCATGGTTCCCGGTGCTGCGGCTCCTCCGTTCTCCCGGTGAACAAAAAAGACTTTAGAAAGAAAGAAAACGAGGATAGCTTCAATGGCACTTTAACAGTTCTGTCGTCCACTTTTAAATCTTCCACAGGCAGAGGGACTGGCGGCTTTGAAGCTGATAAAACAAGCCAGTGAGCAACTGGAAGGTTTGGCTCAACGAGCATAAGAAGGCAGAACACCGGGGACAGTGGAGTCTGAGACGCCGAGCAGCTCCAACTCAAACTCGGCTACAACACACCGCGGCACCGGGCAGCACCATGCAGCAGCGAGGCGTGACAGCTCGGCACGGTTCGTCTGAGAAGTGTGGGCATAATAACCGCATCCACAGCCCACTCCAAAACCAGGCTCCACTCAATGAGGATGGGTTTTAAAAAAGAGGAAAAAAAGAAGGAAATCACCTCTACCGTGGGTGGATAACACGGGGCGGGGGGTGTTCTGGGTGGGAGCCAGAGAAAACAGAGAGGAGACGGAATCCTGGCTGTGGGCCAGACAGGACGCATTTATGAATTAAATTCACATTTTCACACGTTTCATTGGAATCCACTGAACAGCCATTCAGAGTTCACTTCTATGAATAAGTAGGCCCTAGGCCTATTTGCATAATGTTGGGAATAGTCCTACAGTATCGCTCAACACTGGAATAAGAATGTATCCAAGAAGTAGCATGTAGCTGCTGCCACAAATAAGAAGCGCTGCTGTTGGGCTACTACTTTTTACATTTTGTCATTTTGCAGCCTTTTGACTGGCACAGCTAGCCTAATAATTATTTTACATTTAGACTACTCAGCCTGCTTACTTTATTTCATTGTCTTTTGGATTGTAACATTTGAAAACAATAGATATTCCTCATGAAAAATGCAAATGTGGATAAAGAATAACATAGTGGTTTTCAAACATCAAGTGAAATGTGAAATTTAAAATTTTGGATATGTGAAATTAAAAATCAAGTTGTGAATTCGCATTTTAAAATGTGAAATGTCTTCTACATATGTAAAGATTTCCATACTCTCCAGGTGAAAAGTACATTTTCAAATGTGAAGCTGAAAATATCAGGGGAATTTCATAGAAATTGTTGCCCTATTCTACAATTGTTTTAAATCTGTGACTTTTTGTTTAAAACTTTGTCCACGAACCTTACTATCATTCGGAACACACATGAACACAGTTCATCTGTGAATGGCGTCTCTCTGTTTAGAGCAACAGTTAAATGCAAACATGAGGATTTTAAAGTTAAAACTGAACGATGAATTGTTTCTAACATGTCCATGAAGGAAGACTCCGTATACCCAGAAAACATGTAACATCGCTGTAACATTCCCCTCAGGTTCCTATCTGTTAATATTTCTGTAACCTTCACAAAATTGTTTGCAGAGTTCCTATGCATGACTTTCCCCCTCTCTTCATCATACAATGTATACACTAGGTAGAATTCTGTCTTCATCTTGCATTGTTCAACCGACCAGAACTTTATTTTAAATTCTAGAGAATATCCCAAAGTTTTCAAAGATACCAAATATGTGAGGCTTAATTTTGGGAAATGTGTATAAAATGATGCAGGACATGCAGAATATTTTCACTTGATGGAATTGTTCAGCCATAAAAAGTGTGGGGCTTTGAAGCACTCCGCTGTGGACGTGGAGTGAGATCAATTACACAAGAACAACAGACACAAAGAATAAAGTGCCTTACGTGGAGGACCTTTCCCACGGTCCTGTAGCCTGCTCTCCACGCTCTCACTGCATAACACTGGCCACTGAGCTACAAAAGTAGCTTAATGCTCAGTGAATATCAGCCACATTCTGAGCTTTCTGAAATTGAAAAACAGGACTATCATCAAAATGCACATTGTTGTACAAAACATTTATTTTCATAACTGCATGACTTCCTCCCACAGAGACAGTCGATTTATTGAGAGAGCGTGTGGTTAATTTGTAGCTGGCATTCACTTCATTCATAAAAAACAGCCCTTAGACCCCCAAAGAAGGGGTTTCTGTGCAGACCCCTCCCCTTCAGACAGAGCGGCGTCAGCATCAAACCAATATAATCAATGGCTGCACAGATCCATTACCTAAGGGTGGTTTCATGCACACGTCTGCGCTGGGCACGCAACTCTGTTTGAGCCAGCTGAGGCACAATGAAACAAGGAAATAAATGTGTTATTGGACTAAAATAGAAAGCTTTGTGTGTGTGTGTGGGAGTGAATATTCATTTCAGCAGTGGGGACACACAAAGGACTGTCGTTATACTGCTTAAGTCAATGACCTTTCACCTTCTTTAGCTGAAGTGCCCTTTTGGACCAAATAAATACATCAGAATTAGTATTATAATTAGTAACATTTTTATGATTGTTGTTGCTGCTGTTGTTTATGGAGGATATATTTGGTCATAATTAAAATTAAACGTCTAAATAGAAAATTAAAAGAGCTGAAATTCAAAAAATATATTATTTTACTACACTATTAGGAATAATCAGGCCATAATTAAATATTTTTAAAACATTTTGAAAAAGAAAATGTAAAATGTAAAATGGTCATTCGATTTTCCTTAAATTTTCCTTAATTAAAAAACCAAAAAATGTGTCAGCATTTTGTTTTTTGTGGGCATCAAAAAGGGAGATAAATGTGTGTTTTCCTGTTTTCATATAGAAATGGGTGATCAAATTAATTAGAAAACCAAAACCAAAAAAAAAGTCTAATTTCTGTTTTTGAGATTCTTTTCTGATTTGTGGATTTCTGACTTTTCTTCACCATGCGCATGCTCTGAAAGTGACCACTGCACGCACCTCACGGCAGCCGGCAGAGCGAAAAAGTGGAATACAATCAGACATTTGAATGATTTCTGAGGAGATTTAGTGTTTATGGCAGATATTAACCTTTACTGTCAGGTTCACCAGTGTTGACAGACTGCCTGCAGCCTGCATAGTAATTATGTAGGCATTATTAGACCTGAAATATCCTGAGTATAGGCTACAGTAGGCTAAGCATTGTAATGATAATGAATCTCAGCTTCACGTTAAAAAAGTTTCACATCACACATTATCACATCTTTTGAGGGGGAAAATAGTTTTTACTTGTATGTTGCTCCTGTGAGGTGCATGCAGCGGTCACTTTCAGCACATGTGCACGGTGAAGAAAAGTCAGAAATCCTCAAATCTGAAAAAGTCTCAAAAACAGAAATTAGACTTGTTTTTTTTTTTTTTTGGTTTTGGTTTTCTATTTTTTCCTAATTCATTTGATTTCTCACTTAAATATGAAAACAGGAAAATACATTTATCTCCCTTTTTTGATGCCCACAAAAAAAAAAAAATAATTCTGACCCATTTTTTGTTTTTTAATACCCGTTTCTGATAGGAAAATTGAATGACCAAAAGATGCACGGACCTTGGTTGAAAGGAAAGGCTTAAATGGAAATACTTAAAAGCTTAAATAGAAAAAACTAAATTAATTATTTTTTGCATTTGCACTTTACCATTTGACATTTGGCATTTAAGATATTATCTTTTCCATTTGGCATTTGTCATTAGACATTTTAAATTTAATCGTTTCCATTTTCCATTAGGCATTTGCCATTTGGCTTTTCAAGCTGTATGTAAATGAGTAGGCATGGCCCAAGGGCTGGAGGGAGGGTTTGAAATGGCTGGGCCGCAGAGGCACCTTATGGACAGCAGAGGGAGCTGGCTGCTAAAGAGCACACTGCAATGAAAAATGGAGAACACTCAGCAAGTACAGTGAGCGGGGTGAGGACTATTATATATAAGGCAATGGCTTCAACTTGATGAAAGTGTTCTCACTTTTCTGTCCATGTGGCCTCACACACAAAGTGTGAATATCCTAATAATAAACTTACTTTGGATCCAAGTGATATGATTAGACTTATTTACTTACTTACTGTGACATCTTCAGCCTATTTCTGTATGGCTGGAGAAATGGACCCCAAACCTGTGCAACTGATTAGGATTAGGCTACTAAGACTTAGAAAGTGACAACTCAAGAGATATTACTGAATATTACACATTATCCTGAATGAGTCCAAGAGCTGAAATTACTTTTTTTTTTTTATTATGTAAGATTCAGTAAATCTTAATTCATTCTTAATAACTTTGATGAAGAGTTGCATGTCAGGTAAAAAAGGATTCCATGCACAAAGACTGCATTGTAGTTGGAGTGGTATTTAAATTACTTTAAAATTCAATCTTCACACTTATTTGGGGCCTTCATTCCAAGGAAAATTAAAAAACAAATTATTCAGTCAATTGATCAGTCTCATAAGAAGGCATTGAACTGTTTTCGATACACTGACCTCAGTCTTCTGCTTCAAAGAAAACGCACTGGCAACTTCTTGCTGCTAAATGAAGACATTAATTTATAGCTAAATGTCACAGAATAAATGAAGGATTTATAAGGTGAAACGGTAATATGATAAAGACAATAAACAAACAGGAATAACAGATGTTAAATGAGAAACCTTACTCAGTGGCAATAGTGAGTGGAGTATCTGATTTGGTTATTAAAACCAAAACGGCAACGCTAACTTAACACTAGGGCAATCAACTTCTCTACACTTCTCTTATCACAGCATCAGATGGACTTTTGCTTACTTGCCGATTTGTTTGGGTGCCCAGCTGCAGGTTATGCTCCCAGGTGAAAGACGTCTAGAAAAACTAAGATAACTAAAACGATGTTGCTTGAGCTCAAGGTGACAACCAGCCTGCTCGACGGAGGTCGGTCAGACTTCTTTTACCAACTAGACAAAACAGGTAGAGTTTGAGCATGGAGAAGATGTTTCGCACTGAAAACTCTATTCCTTTTAAACGCTGTGACTTTCTGTTCCTGTGCATGTACACTAAGGGGGCCAGACAGCATCAGACTGGCATCCTCTCGGCCACAGATGAGTTTGACCTGTTTGTGTTCCTGCGGATGCCTCAAAAATGCAGTGCAGACCTTCCAGTGCCTCATGGACACCGTTCTGAGGGACATGCCTTTCCTATTTGTCCAGCTGGGCGACAGCCTCATGGCCAGTTTATCCAGGGCGGAGCATGTGTCTCACCTCCAGACTCTCTTAGGCCGGCTCAGCCAGCACAGCCTGATTGTGAATCCGGCCAAGTGTCAGTTTGGGCTGACCACCATTGCCATCCTCGGACACGGCACTCTACCTCGCCATTCGACATTCCCGTTTCCTACCGGCCACCATGAACCCTTTCAACCTCCCTAAGACGGCCTGTTTCGCGTCCTGGAGACTGGGGACAAAATGTTCATAGTGGACGGTGGTAAGCCGGAGCACGTTTCTGTGGACCGTCTTAAGCCAGCCCACCTAGATCTGGCTAAGGTCCAGAGGCGGGGACGCCCTCCTACCCTTCCCCCACGCCGCTGGAAGACCCTGAAGGCTCCTCTGGCAGAGGCCCTGGCCCCTGCTCCAGTGCTACGAGCAGAGCTGTGCCTGTCGGGTGATCTGGGCCTCAACACGTGGACTTTCTTTCAGTTTTGGTGAATTCTCGGGGGGGCGTATGTAGCAGACTCTACATGGACATCAGGACATAAAAACACCGAAACACACTTGTTTGTAGTGTGGGTTTAGCATGAGGTGTTAAGTTATGGGACTCCCACTGTTATACTATCCTCATGCTGGTCACAATAAATGTTGATTCACTCCCTTTAAGAGGACGTAGTGTAACCATGGTAACAACCATTTTTTGCTGTCAGTGTGGAGTGTGTGAATAAACGGCCACAGAGGTGTGCAGCCAAAAGAGAAGTTTACTGGCCTTGTTAATCCCAGTGACTCCTTCTCACACACACATATATACACAGATCAGCCATGACATTATGACCACCTGCCTAACATTGTGTAAGTCCCCCTTTTGCTGCCAAACAGCCCTGACCCGTTGAGGCATGGACTCCACTAGACCTCTGAAGGTGTGCTGTGGTATCTGGCACCAAGACGTTAGCAGCAGATCCTTTAAGTCCTGTAAGTTGTGAGGTGGGGCCTCCATGGATCGGACTTGTTTGTCCAGCACATCCCACAGATGCTCGATTGGATTGAGATCTGGGGAATTTGGAGGCCAAGTCAACACCTTGAACTCGTTGTCGTGTTCCTCAAACAATTCCTGAACCATTTTTGCAGTGTGGCAGGGCGCATTATCCTACTGAAAGAGGCCACTGCCATTAGGGAATACCGTTTCCATGAAGGGGTGTACTTGGTCTGCAATAATGTTTAGGTAGGTGGTACGTGTCAAAGTAACATCCACATGAATGGCAGGACCCAAGGTTTCCCAGCAGAACATTGCCCAAAGCATCACACTGCCTCCGCCGACTTGCCTTCTTCCCATAGTGCATCCTGGTGCCATGTCTTCCCCAGGTAAGCGACGCACACGCACCCGGCCATCCACATAATGTAAAAGAAAACGTGATTCATCAGACCAGGCCACCTTCTTCCATTGCTCCTTGGTCCAACTCTGATGCTCACATGCCCATTGTAGGCGGTTTCGGTGGTGGACAGGGGTCAGCATGGGCACCCTGACCGGTCTGCGGCTACACAGCCCCATACGCAACAAACTGTGATGCACTGTGTGTTCTGACACCTTTCTATCAGAACCAGCATTAACTTTTTCAGCAATTTGAGCTACAGTAGCTCTTCTGTTGGATCGGACCACACGGGCCAGCCTTCGCTCCCCACGCGCATCAATGAGCCTTGGTCGCCCATGACCCTGTCGCCAGTTCACCGGTTTTCCTTCCTTGGACCACTTTGGTAGGTACTGACCACTGCAGACCGGGAACACCCCACAAGAGCTGCAGTTTTGGAGATGCTCTGACCCAGTCGTCTAGCCATCACAATTCGGCCCTTGTCAAACTCGCTCACATCCTTACGCTTGCCCATTTTTCCTGCTTCCAACACATCAACTTCGAGGACAAAATGTTCACTTGCTGCCTAATATATCCCACCCACTGACAGGTGCCATTGTAACAAGATAATCAATGTTCTTCACTTCACCTGTCAGTGGTCATAATGTTATGGCTGATCGGTGTATATATATAGAAACTTGCATCACACTGTTGGTAGAGTGGCTACAGATTCACACTGTACACGTCGCAGCATTACCAGTGCAGTAAATGGCTACTGTATTTATAGCGTAGACTACTGCAGGTTATTCTTTAGCCAGACTATTTGTGTAATTGTCCCTAATGTATGAAGGAGTTTTCTACTTCATTGAACTGACCATTAATATGTTTATGTTTGATGCTACCATCACCGGCCATGGTGACTTGGCTGCTGTCAGCTGATCTTCTGCTAGTCCCATGCAGTCTGCAGCAATGGGTCACTTACTCTCTTTGAAGGTACAGTGTGTTGAGTTGTGCAATCTGCAGGAAGTTCCACGTGGGTTTAGTGAAACTTTTGGAATGTAACATGTCCTTTACAATTATACATTGTACGTTCCCAAGTTATTTTGTTTCCTGTCAATATTCATAGCCCACTGCTGAATTTTGTTTTTGTTGTTTTCTTTTAAATATGTTTTTGTGTTAGGAACCACAACAAACTGTGAAAGCACATGAATGTCTCTCTAAAGGGACTTTGTTACATACTCTGTTAAAATGACCTGTTGCAAATGTGGCCAAAATAAAATGAAAGCTACAAGAACCCCTGAAGTAATTGTGTCCTGTGTGGCATCTAATTCCACAAGCCAAAATAATAATAATAATATTAATAATAATAATAACAATAATAGCAGCAGCGGCTGTTGAGCAGGAACACGGGGGCAGCAGGTGGCCTGCAACCATAGATCCAGACTCTACAGCTCCAGAGGCAGAAATACCTGCAGAAAGCAACAGAAGGAGAGAGAGAGGAGAGAAAGCACACAACTACGGGAAAGGGAAGCAGTCGAGTTAGTAACAAGCATTAATGGGATAAGAATGTGTACAGATGGAGAGGGAGAGGAGGAGAGAGGAGCTCAGTGCATCATGGGAGGATTCCTGGTAGTCTAGGCCTATAGCAGCATAACTAAGGGGTCCCAGCCCCACTATAAGCTTTATCAAAGAGGAAAGTCTTAAGCCTACTTTTAAATGTGGAGACTGCATTCTGGATCAACTGGAGAGTCATAAGGGACTTATTGGAGCAGCCTGATAATTGCAATAATTGTTGCAATAATCCAGCCTAGAAGTAACAAATGCATGGACTGGTTTTTATGCATCTTTTTGAGACAGAATATGCCTGATTTTTGCAATGTTACGTATGTGAAAAAAGGCAGTCCTTGAAGTTTGTTTTATGTGGGAGTATAGAGGGTAGAGGGACATATCCTGATCAAAGATAACTCCAATTACTCCAATTCCTTACGGTGTCGCTGGAGGCCAGCAATGGCAATGCCATCAAGAGAAACTAAATTATATCTTAAGATAATGTGTTTTGGAAGTACAATAACTTCAGTTTTGTCTGAGTTTAACATCAGAAAATCAAGTCATTTTTATGTCCTTGAGGCATTCTTGAAGTTTGATTGGTTTCATCTGGCTTGATCGATAAATATAATTTGGTATCATCTGCATAACAATGAAGATTTATAGAGTGCTTCCTAATAATATTTCCTGAAGGAAGCATATATAAGGTGAATAGAATTGGTCCAAGCACAGAACCTTGTGGAACTCCATGACTAACTTTGGTGTGCATAGAGGATTCATCGTTAACACGTACAAACTGATATCGATCTGATAAATAGGATTTAAACCAGCTTAGTGCGGTGCCTTTAATGCCAATTAAATGTTCTAGTCTCTGTAATAGAATGTGATGGTCAATGGTATCAAATGCAGCACTAAAATCTAGTCAATCTAAAGACAAGTACAGTGAATAGCAACGGAGAGAGGGGGCAACCCTGCCGTATTCTTCGTGAGATGTTGAAGAATGGAGAAATTATGCCAGCCTTAGGGTTTTTATACACAGTGCTGATCCATGATTTAAAAACAGAGCCAAACCCAAAGAATGACAGAGCCGTACTTAGAAATCTCCATTCCACCCTGTCGAAAGCCTTTTGGGCATCCAGGGAGATGGCAGTGACTGGGACGCTACTTGAGGAGTTCATATTAAAGGCATTAGTCTCCTTAAATTGTCAGCTGAGGACCTTCCTTTTTGTGAAGCCAACCTGGTCAGCACCAATTACAGATGGCAACACATTCTCTAAACGTGAAGCTAATATTTTAGTCAGAATTTTACAGTCTACATTAAGTAAGTGTATAGGTCTATAATTTGAGGGATCCATTGCATCTCTTTTTTTGGAATCAATGATATTAATGCTTCATTAAATGTATTAGGGAAACACTCCAAATTAAATGCTTCCAGATAAACTTTTGTTAAAGGAGCCAATATGTCCAAAAATGTCTTATAATATTAAATGGGAAAGTCATCCACACCTGGAGACATTTCTATTTTCATAGTTGCAATGGCTCGTCTAACTTCGTCTTCAGTGATTGGTGCATCCAAGGACTCTGCTTGTTGTTGGGATAATTTTGGAAATTTTATGTTAGAGAAAAACTGATTCAGGTTCTCCTGATCATGGCTCGATGGTGACTTATATAGGTGTTTATAAAGTCGCTTAAAGACCTCACTTATTTCTTTAGATGATGAGACTAATGTACCCCCCTTCTTAATTACAGTTATGAATAGTGCATATTCTGCTCTTTTGTTATAGATAGTATTTAATTTAAACTTCAGATTTCACAGGTCTTTATATAAATCATCTGTATACTGTCTTGGATGCCTCCCATATCAAAGATAACTCTTTGGTCCCTACATTTAATTCATAAAACATAATCAGCCAACTTTTCACTGAGCACCTCATCGTTTAACAGCATAGTGTTCATTCGCCATCTACCCCGCCTTCCTATTTCAGCATTTAAGTCAATTTGAGTTTCAACTGGTGCATGATCACATAATGCTATAGGACCGATTTTACAATCTATCACCTGTTCAATAATGGATTTGAATAGGAGAAAAAAATCTGTTCTAGAGTAGGATTTATGGCTAAGGATATATCAAGCTGTCATCTGTAATTTTAAATGTTTGAGAAGCTCTGCTCTGGTCAGAGAAGCTGACTTTATCTTCTGGATTAGGATGGTGTGTGATATCCAGGTGTTCACTTGGAGAGATCTACCTGGTGTGTCCAGGCAGCATCACTCTCTCACCCCACTTCGTCCACATCATATCTGAGTAACCGGAACCAGAACCTGACCAGTATCGTTGTGCACACGTGAAAATAACCATTTGAATAGGCTATTTAATTGTAGGCTATAATAAGGCTACCAAGACTGAAACAAACCATAATGGTTTTTTGACTTTTTTACATAAGCTACTTTCTATATTTCATTTTTTTAATACATTGTACACATATGTACAAATTGTTGTACGCTTGAATGTCTGCTTGCCATTATTTTTCCTAGACTTCTGCTTTCAGAGCTAGTTATTAATTATTAAGTTATTACTAAAACCAATAATACAACGAATGCAGAGGCGATATGATAACAAGTAGATACATTTATATTGTCTTACATTCACAACCATAATGCTGATGTGGCCCGGGATGAAAATGAGTTTGACACCCCTGGCGTAGACGTTTAAGGCGCCTTTTGCCGTTGATGCACCAACGAAAGGGAGGTGCGTCTTTTTTTGTTGCTAATGCATTTTGTAACAGTTGTATATTCATAGCTAATATTTGTCTAGATCCTTATTCTTCTTAAGTAAGTTTTATTAATGATTAGTTTAGTGTAGACTAATAATTATTATGAACTACAAGCTTTTTTCGTCTATACAAATGCAGGCCATTTGTGATGCAAGAGGTAGATTTCTAGATGTGTTTGTGGGCTATCCAGCCTCAGTACATGATGCCAGGGTTCTGCACAACTGTCCCATCTTACACCAGGCCCTATACCCTCCGGCTAGCTATTACCTCCATGGGGATGGTGCCTATCCTTGCCTATAAATGCCAATTGGAATCCTAACACCATACAAGCATCGGGTCCAGGAGAGATATCATTTGCATCACTCCAGGGCTTGTTCTGTTGTTGAACAAGCTTTTGGAATGATGAAAACACGATGGCGAGCCACACTATCAAAGTCCCTGAGGTCCATCCAAATTTCGCGCCAGATATCATTGCTTGCTGTGCATTCCTACACAATCTCTGCCTTAACATGAACGATGTTCTGGAAGAGACGGAGGATCTCCCACCTGATGTAGATCCCCAGAATGCCCCCCCATTGGTGCAGATGGACAGGAAAGTCCTGGACACTACATAAGGGACAGGAATGCTGCCTATCTGTCTGTGCCTGTCCAGTTGCCACAGCAGTTGAACAAGCATGATTATTTGTGAATTTCATGCATGTTTTGTTTGTATTTCAGTTGTGGACATTTCTCATTTCACCAAAACATTAAGCAGTCCTGATTTTGTTCATTTCCCCACTAGCCAATTAAAACTGCACAAGCTGGCCTTATAATCCTGGGTTGTTTCTCTTTTTGACTTTAGCACTGCAAAATCATTTTTCCTACAACATGGTTTTTCTCTAACTGTTGGACCATGAAGTCACAATATCCTGCCAAACATGCATGTCAGTAGAGACACCTGATCTTGTGTCACATCACCACTTCTGTGTAACCCGAAACAAGACTAATGCATTGACAGGCATAACTGTTGTCTTACACTGCAATTTCTGCATGGTTTAGAAGTGTGATACACAATAAATAATTTATATAGAATGCTGGTATGCAGTTGTTGTCCTTCATACCCTTCTCACCTGGGAAATGATATAACTATGTTGAAACATAGTTCCCTTTAGAGCTGCAACTGCTTATTTTTGGGGGGGTATAGACCACATCAGTACACTCCTTACAGTGATCCTTTTGTTTCAAGTGAAAATAAGCCATTTTCAGACATGCCTTTGTCATGATCCATTTTGAAAGACCACTTGTGATGCAGTAATTCAAAAAAGCTTTACTTTGATGTGGATAGCTTTACTATCCACATCGTTTCCTGGGTTATATTCAATTCAATTCAAAGGGGCTTTATTGGTATGGGAAACAGACGTTTACATTGCCAAAGCAATGTAGTATTGTTGTTTGAACAATGAATGAACAATGAATACTGCTCTGTATGAAAAAGTGCCCTGAGACAACTATGTTATGATTTGGCGCTATATAAATAAAAGTGAAATGAATTGAATGAATGGCACCTAAGTGAAGTATAGTAGATTATACAGGTCATGCCACTAATTGGGATATAGCAAACATCCTTGTCTCTGGAGATATGAAGGATACACAAAGGGATTGTCAAACTTTTTTATTTTATTTATCATTTCTCCATTGAAAATAAATTAAACAACTTCCAGAAGTTCCTTTCAGTTATGTGTACACAAAAAAAGATTATTACTAATTTTAAACAGATATGTAATAGCATGTGGAGGTGGGTAGAGAGAGGGTGTAGGGGGTGGTTTGAGAAAAGTCCTTAGTGTCAGATCAGCGTGTTGGCTACTTCACTGTTGTGTACACCCTTTTGTATAGAACTTTGGTCACTAAAAAAAAAAAATCAGGAGTGGCATTTTTCCAATTAAAGGTTCCCTGTGGAGTTTTTTCTTTACTACTAGTTCACTGGTGCTTTGGAACCCGTTTGTTCTCATGCACATGCATGAGGATGCAAATGCACATGCACGTGCATCTGGGTGACATGATATACTTTCCTGCCAATGATTTCACACTATTCCACTGATCAACAGGTGGCGGTAATGTGCCATAAAATGTAGCCAAGAATGGCA
The DNA here is from genome assembly GCA_008360985.2 of Macquaria ambigua. NCBI lineage: Eukaryota > Metazoa > Chordata > Actinopteri > Centrarchiformes > Percichthyidae > Macquaria > Macquaria ambigua. The sequence continues at coordinate 25,155 of VMKM01003228.1, forward strand.
GGAAGAAGATGACTGCTAGCAAGCAAACATGAATGTAAACAATGCAGGCTTCAATTTTTTGTTTTTTTTTTTATTGGATCTGCAAATGTTTTATGATGAAGGAAATGTATTTAACACGTTAACCCTAAAGGATACATGTAATGTATTTTGCTGAGTAACACTGAATGTATACAGAAACTTACTTGTTTTCAAGAAAAGTCTACAGGGCACCTTTTAAACTTTAATTTATATCATGAGTGTGCACTGGACATCTTTAGGTAAATATAAGTATCAAACAAAAAACGTTTCTCACACACAGAGAGAGAGACACAAAACAAAGGACAATTGTTATTTATACTTTGTTGTAGTGTACTTCAGTCAACTGAGGTGACGGGTAAGTAGGTCCCCAAAAAATAGTGCAACACAATAATGTTCAAAGTCCATACAATGACAATTCAATAGTATCAACACTATGTGAACAGTCCTAACTTGACAAATATTACCTTTCTTGTTTACAAAGAAGACTAACGCAAATGACAAAAATGTAATAAGAACAATTTGCCATCACTCAATCTGATGCACACTCCACACATACAAATATTGCCAGGGGGAATTGTTACTGTCCAGGCCAGGAGGCTCTGAGGTTGAGGAGAATCAACACATCACAGGGTGCCAAGCAGTAAACCCCCAACTCATTCAACGCAGACTCTGGTGGAGGATCCCCTGCACCTGCCCAATCTCCCGTCTCCTCCTCTGACTCTTTAAGGAGATTCCTTAGCAGAATAGCAGAGCCCACATTAAGACACAAGATGATGCATGCCTCCTTAACACTGTGGAGAGACAGAGAGAGCAGATGGAGACAAAACTAATCATAATGCTGGTAGAACCAACGATATCCCTTTCACTGGGACTCTTAATCTTTAATCGTCTTTCTTATACTCCTCATACATTTTTTTAAATGGCTAGGTATTTTGTTATTATTTTCTTAGCTTGGCTATTTGCCTTAAGCTCATTACAATCCCATCTGTCATGACAGTAGCATAAACTGTTACACACATGCATGGTATGGACTGCAAAGCCAGACAGAAGATGGTTCTCCTGACAAACACACTACAAACTATCTTTATTGCCATAGGTGCATCTCTCTGGAGAACCATCTCTGGCCAGACCATTAAGGAAGTGCTGTGGAAATACACTATGGCAAGAAAGAAAGGAAACCGTACATTTTCATCAGTGGTGCCACTAATTTAGTAATAGTGATGAGCTGCTACAAAATATACCCTGGGAAAACACAGTAAAATAATGTAGTCATTACTGCATGGCCTAATTCCTGCCCTAATTCTTATTCTAGTCACAACCCCAGAACTCAAGTCTTAATCTTAAAGACGTTTTAAAATTAATCTGCTTTGAATAATATTTTGTATCTGATTGTTTTTTCTACAAAAGAAGTTTACTAGTTAAAATTCTTTAAAGCACATCTTCTTCTCCCTCACTGGAAAATCCAGAATCTATGAATACACAAATGATTTTTTGTTTCAAAAGTTTAACTGCTAGATGCAAGATGTCCTACTTCACTGAAAAGTCCATTCTCAGTTTATGTGTGCTGGAAGTTTCATGTTTCCACATCACAATAGTGTAAGTTGCATACTGGACAATGACCTCCAAACTAGTTGTGATGTCACAAAATCAAGTTCATATGTACATTTCTTAAACTCCGATTTAATGAAGCACGATGAAACTTTCTCCCTTCAGCAGATGAATGAGAAAACACATTAAACTCTAGTATTAAACTCTGCACAAACATCATTCTGCACGGTGAAGCTCAAACATCCAACTGAAGGAACAATAAGCAAAACACATTTGCAGGAGGGGACTTTAAACTAGCTTTTTGTGGAAGCCAAAATTTCCTCACTATGAAGTTATAAAGCATACAAAAGTTTTCACACACACATACGCAAACAAAAAGGCTTCAGAACACCGCAAGCATCTGTGCATTTATACATGCATGTGATTCTCTCAGGCCGCATTCAGATAGAATCAGGTGCATTCCACTGTTTACTGAGCAACTGTGAAGATGGAAGAAAGACTGATTGATCGGCGCCGTGATGACTGTAGATCAGCTGTTCAACACTGCCACGAGGGAGTACAAACATGTTAATCGCTGTGCAGTTGTTTGGGATTGCTGGTTAGTATTTCCACTTGTGCTACAATCAGCATGGCCATGTAGTGACACTCCCACACCGCCGCACAACCCTGCGCTAATCGCCGCAACGCCTGATTTGGTCTGAATGTCCACCAGCTGGGCAGGTAGTGTACAGTGTGTTTATCAGAGCTTTTTCACTGAAAGCAGCTGCCGGCTAATGCTGTAAACAAGGCTGATGAGAGCGGTGAAAACAAAGACAGGAAAGTTGTGTGCCAGAAAACCAAAACAATGAGCTGAAAGATGTTCAAACACTGTATACCTGTAATTCTGTGAGTTTGTCACTACGAGAACCTTCCACATACAAATAGTTATATGATCCATTGTTAATCTGGTTTAATTTATTTTTAACTGAACATTTTTCAGAATAGCCAGCCACCCATGAGAAAAACTGAGAATTAATATCATATAATACTAAGAATTAAACTGGCATCTAGTCACATGTATGTGCATTTGTGTGTGGTGTGATGTTCCAAGCATCATGAGCCCACTCGCATGCATGCAATTTGATTTGAGCGCACACGCACCCACCCACACACCCACCCACACACACACACACACACACACACACACACACACACTTACTGCTTAAAGAAGTTCTCTGGTCTTTTGCAGTAGTGACCAAACAGAGGAAATAGGTTTCTGGTCATGTCAAACTGAAGCTGAGCTGCCCCGCCATCACTGAAATGATTAGACAGGATCACCTGACGGAGAGACACATGGATATGTTGAGAATGTTTCATTGTAACTGCATGGCTAGGAAACCACACGGGTCAGCTGTTTAGTGGCTAACTCTATAAAAGAACAAGTACACCACTTAAGCAGGTGAGTTTTCCTTACCTGCCCGTGTTTTGCGTATTGTGGTGAGTCATTTATGGTGTGGAGGCACAGTGGGGGGATGTCACCGGCAATCCAGCAGCACACTACAAACTGGTGTCTTGGAAATGTAGTGCATGAAGTGTATTTGTTATAAACTATTCAGAAAAAGACTATTTATGATATGAGTCATGATCATTACAGATCATTGTGGGGAATTGTCAGTTAATGCGGTAATTTTAAGTTGCCGGCAGGGACGCTCATTACATCAACTGGATTTTAATTCCCAAGGGATGTAGTTGTTGTGTGCACCAACAACTACAAGGTGGCATCTGTGAGGCCTTTGCGAGTCAGGTGGAGCACATGTAAATACCACTGGAATTTCATTCTTATAAAGATAAAGGGATCACACAGGCGCTATTTTTGGGTAGACCTTTTGACCATACAGTAAATGATCAGAAGACATGGCTGGACAAAGTGACAAAGGATGCCAGGAACGGTACGGAGCAACACTGTCAGTGAACAATGTTATTAAACAGCAGTTTCAAGATTAAATGCCTTGTTGCATTACTTGTTGGCGTTAAGCCCAATGTACAATAACACAGCAGCCAAACTGTAGCAGCCAAAATTGGCTTTCAAATATAATTTCAATACGGTTTAAATTTCAATGTCTACCCTTGCTATAGACTTTTATGTGCCACTGTAAAATGTTTGGGTAATCTAAACTGTCCTCAAATAGCCTGACTGCATCATGATTACTTTAAAGGTTGTTTGAATATGCTTTGCCACAACAGGTCAACACACAGTATGGTGGGGGTTTTAGAGCGGATTCATCTCTTACATCCTGGTAGAGAAAGTTGTCAAGTCTCTCCGCCAGGCCCTGCCAGGCCAGTTGGAACAAAGAAAGACTCAGGACCTGATGAAGGTGCAACAATCTGTCCCTCACACAAAGCATCATGGGACATGCTGAACTGGACAAGGACATCGTGGACTGGTCATGCTGGGATGGTAGGGACAACCACCTAAAGAAAAGACAAAGAGTATAAATCAATGCTAACCTTTATTCTTTGTCCACCCTGTTAAATGAAATTGCTAGAACAAAAACTATGGGAAGAGAAAATAATCTATCTTCAAAACAATGCAGGAGACAAAAGCTTCTCTACCTCTTACTGCACAATTGCAGCAACCTTTCTGCATCGTAAACTGAAACCTGTCTCCTTCCACAAGCTTCCTTGGTGTGGTTTTAGGCAGTCAGCATCTGGGACTAACCCTAGTTCCTAAAACAGTTACAGAACTTCTGTTGCTCGGAAATGCTTCATTTGAGTCAAGTGACACTAAGCTAACCACGGCTTTGTATGAAGGCAAGGCAAGGCAGCTTTATTTATATAGCACATTTGAAGCACAGAGGCAATTCAAAGTTCAAAGTCAAGGACCAGAAGTCAGTGCACATCCAGAGAAAGATCAAAGACCATTTATGTCCAGTCCCAAAGACCATCTTTGAACAGACAGGGGTTACCATCTCTCCCATATACAACCCCCTGTTATCACATGGCCCAAGTCCCATACTTGGGTCATGTGATGACAACTGAGCAATCTCCATCTGTTGAGGAGGACCATGAGATTTATCCGAAAGCATCCCACATTATGTGACAGTTTTATGACCACTAATTAGCCAATGAGCATCAGGTATTTGTCAAACACCCACCTTCCACCCCTTCAATTCCCCCCTCCTCCAGCTCTGCCTAGCTCACCTCTCTGTCTGTCCTGTCCTGAAACTCCACTTCGCACCTCCACTTCTTCCTTCCCACCTCCCCCCAGTGTGCCTCGTCTCTCTCCATCCTTAACCCCCATCCCACCGGTTTCATTCTGCCTACTGCCTATTTTGTCCTCAGCCTTTCTGACCTCAAGAAAAAGACATTTAAAGAAAAGCTCCATTAAATTGAGCTTGAAAGTTCATTCTTGACCTTGGAAATAGTAGTTTCTGATGCTTGAGAAAATAATCTTCACTAAAGTACTCTCAAAAATTAAATGTTTTAAAATGATTTAACAAGTGCCTGTGCCCCTTTTCAGTACTGCGTTCCCTTTACTTTTCCTTTCTTTTCCGGTTGCTGTGATTGTTAGCGGGGGTTATTAGCTGTGTAACTATGGTATGGCATAGTGTGCACTATAGTTAACTTGCTGTGGCTTGGGAGAACTTCCAGGTGGGTAGCTAACAAAGTGGAGTATTACTGCTCTGTGCTGCTAAACAGGGAAAGACATGTATTGTCACTGCATCGTCAATTTTGGAAATATTTCAAATCTTTTCATACCATTTCATCTCCAGAATCCAAACAATCTGTGAATCAATTTTGGTATAAGTTGAACCTATCCTTTAGGGATTTTAGGAGGTTAGTTCTGCAAATTTTGAAAAATGTAGAGGAATGGACTTCATAATTGAGGTTAAAGTGCGTTTCTTCACATTTTGCAAGATGTGTTGTCAAAAATCAACAGTGTTTTACAACATTTTCAAGTTTTTGTTTTTTGATTATAAACTCCACCTACTTTCTTGACTTGGATATGAACCATGGTCATATCCAGTGAATTTAAGGAAAAAACTTCTTGTTATGAGATGTAAACTTTTTGAGGTTGTGGCGCCTCCTAAAGGCAGAATGTCCAAAGATGTTGCAGCAAACCTCAGAGGTAGCCTGTTAACATGTGCACCAAAGTTGATTAAAACAGCTCAAAGCAAAATTGATCTACGAGAGTTTATGTCAAATAGGCAAATAATCCACATCACTTTGAATATGAATTGCGGTCAAACAGAATGATGGGAAGGGCTAACTTTTGTGCAGCTCCATCCAAACTCTAGGAGTTCAGGAGTTGTGTAAATGTCATATATACCCCACCATATGTGGTTGGCATATGTGACATTTGCACTTTACAAAACATTTTCTTAGGAATATGTATGTACATTGTTAACTAGCCCAGGCTATTTTATAAGTGCAACATTTCATCCAGAGAGATCTTATCAGGCATTCATTGTTCATCTTTTTTCAAGCTTTTTTTCCCCCACACAGTTAGGCTATCTCTAGTTTTCCTCTAGCTTTGGCAGACACATCACCAGATCACCAATCACAGCTTTAGGGACAGTCAAAGAATCTTGCCAAAAACCAGTCCAGTGAGAAAAACCATATCAGTGAGATACAGTGGTATTCAAAGCATGACACTGTACAGAGCAAGAGCAAAGTTATTTGGCTCCCGAACAAATTACAAAATCAAGAATGTAAGTAAAAAATAAAAGGAACACAGACTAGTACGAAAAAGTGGATTTTGCATATTTTGCAAATTTGCAGAAGGCATAAATGGGCTTGGCTTATACCAGAAGATGCAGCTCACTGTACTGAACACGTGAATTTAAAGCATTTGAATGTGCCATGTACCAATAAAAAGCATCGATAAGAGTAGTACTATTGTTAAAATCCTAGTTATGACAACGTTAAGCAGGGGATAGAGGCTTCAATTCGCTGCAACTCCCCCTCAGTTCAAAAAAATTAATTCAGTTGCAAGCTAAGGGCAAAGCCACTCATTTTGTACCTAGAAATAAATTTCCTTTCTGTTAGAGAAAGAAGCAAGTCAGAGTGGCTTTTATTCACAATATTTCCTGAAATCTCAGCGAATCCACCATGAGAGTGAGATTGTTTACACGTGTTTCCTACACCTGGGCAAATGGTTTAGTCAATTGACCTAATCTTTGTTTCGCAGGGGGAACCTCGTCGTAAGAAGTAGTTCTGATCGAGTATACCCCGGGCCTAAGAGTCTCACTGGAATACACAGCAGCATTACATCCCTGGAGATAAATTGACTTCCTGACACAGTGATTACATTTGGGAGTTGTTCTGACCAGAAAAGTCGTCACAACACCTCCTTGTCGGACGAGAAAGGCATCTTCAGGGAGAGAGCAGTGTACCCAGGGACCCCCATGTCTCAGACAAACACGGAAATATTTCCCTTCCACCCAAAGAGTCTGACTCTCTTGACCTGGCATATAAGTGGTTCAATTTAAAATACAACACATGAAAAAAGATCTTGCTTGGCTCAACATCAATCGTCATGATGATTTTTTCTTGCCGATTCTGGTTCCAAAAGGGTTTTTTGGATACTTTCAGCTTTCTTTGGCAGAGAGGTGAGCGGAGTGGGTGAGGAAGTGGGGACATGAGGGGGGAGGAAGGTATGGGGCAGGTGTTAGACAAATACTTGACATTGATTGGCTAAATAGGGGTCATAAAACTTTGCATTATTCATAATGGCAGCATAGTTAAATACATGGGAGGTTTGCGCCAGAGGTACCACTACTGGAATCAAACCCATCTCTGCAGTGGTGTACAACAAATTTACTGAGCAATCCCAGAAGCATTTCTTATTCAAAAGTTGATATTAAAATCTCAATAAAAACAAATGTGAATTGCATATATGTTACTATCAATGCTTCCATGCCAGTTACACCTCACTATAAATTTTAGCTTATACTGTCTTAACAATACCCACTGCAGCTGCATATGGTAGGGTTTTCTTTGTTAAAATCACTAGGATAGAGTTGATATCTGTCCTAACCTGATAACAAGCAGCTTTAAAACACAAATTAATATGGATATATTCATGAACAGGCTGATGTCTCACCTGTCTTGGCTGTATGGTTTGGTTTTTTCTGTGATTTCTCTCATGGTCCATTCCAGCAGTCTTCCCATCATGTCTCCTTTAAGTCGATCCAGCAACGCCAATAGACCTTCAAATAGAGAGCCCTCCAGAGAAGCCAGACGACCCACCTCCATCAACCCCAGGCCCCCCAGTACCACTTCCTCACCAAGTGAAACCGCTGCCTGCTGCAGCTGTAGGAAAAACTGAATAAAGAATAAAGGAACAACATATTACTATCAGTGAGAAGGTAAAACCAAAAATGTCACCATCTTCTGGCTGTCCTCTGGTAGCTCAGTGCAGCTTGTTCTCACATGAAAGTTATGGGGCTATATTTTTGTAAAGGTACAGAGGGCAGTTATTTTCATGCACAGATTGAAATGTGTTAAAGTTTCAAAACTCAAGTATATAAGGCTGGGATTGAATCTTTGCTCAGATTTGCACCATTCTTTACTTATTGTCTGACAATTTCTGAATCAAATCATAATTCTATGAATTTCAGACTTTAAGCAAAGCCCTTCTTGTGCGGCTGCATGTGTTTAGTCAACATTTAACATTTGAGAAGTTTGGCTTATTTTATTAAATGAAAAAGTGATTGTAGAAAAACATGTTTATATTCTTTAAAGTAGGCATTAAAAAAGGTTTACTATAAAAAAAAATTCCTGCCCTGTCAGTGCCCTACCAGTGAAATTGCATTTTCTTGAGGAAGCATGATGTTCACTCCTCTCCTAGGTTGGTTTGTATTTATGGTGACCATACTGTTGCAAAATAACCACACACATTTCTGTGTGAAATTTCTTTCTAGATTACATTACTGTATCAATATTTACTGTATCTATAGTTTGGTATAAATACAGTATAGAGTTAGTTAGAAATTCTTACTCTACATAATTTCTAATATTTTAATGTTTTGGTTACTATTTATATAATCTTGAGGAAATGAGTGGTGCAGACTTTGTTTTCACAAGAATTAGTTCTTGTTTGGCAGCATCATTTAATGGTGATCATTTTATTCTACAATTGTCAAAATTCAGTGACTTACAATGTTGTGATACTCTGATAAACTAACTGCCCGATGTTTTACCTAATTTGATACAGATGTTTTCCTTTTGCATGCAAGATTTTAGCACAAAATTAGGGGTATACAACATTAGTGTTAAAGTCCAACTGAAATGATCTTTTTCTTTCTTTCTTTGTCTGCTGCAGCATACATCTGCTTTGTAAATCACGTCCTGTGTTTCCTCTTTGAGAAACAATCTGAAACCAAAGGTTTTTTTGCCCTGCTGGTACCGGAGCTCAGCTTGCAAGCTGCTGTCAATCAAACACAGACAAAAAGGAGAATTTCTGATATTTCTCAAAACCTTTTTTTTCTTCCTGTAAATAATACAAACTATTAACAATACATTTAAAATAATAATAAAATTAAAAAAGATTTCAGTTAGACTTTACAGCAGTGCATAAAGGTCGCAGTGATCCCTTTTGAGTTATTCAACAGGCTTTTCAAATCAAAACATTAAAAACAGGGGGCTGAGTACTTGTGTATTGTCCAGCCATGGCAACATCCTGCTGGTGCTGTGGCAAAAATGCAAAATAAAATAAATACATTTAATAAACTCCACACACCACATTGTCTCCCCAGTCTCCCAGGATGGTGCAAATGTAGTTGACAGCATTAAGGATGGCACAATAACGGGCACCCAGCGGGCAGCGAGACTCCTCCTTCATCACCTGGAAGAAAAAATAATAACCACCTCTGTCTTTTTAATTTATCTCTTGCCCTTTCTTTCTTTAAAGCATTCAGTTGATTTCAGTATATAAATAATTACAAACAATTAGAAAAAGACAAGATTTTTTACTGAGCAAAAACATAAAATATAGCTTGTTATGCCTACCATTCTTACAATACACAACCTAGTTAATGTTACATTTACCAGCAGACATAAATGTACAATATCCCCATCACACTTACGCCAAAAAACAGGCTTGAAACTTTCAAACAGAGGGGGCACTGAAACACTGAGTTTCATCCTTGTGTTGATTAACTCTTTCAATAAATGTTTGTCATTGTTCTTACATTATTGTTCACTAAAAAGCAGGTTCCCTGTGAGGACAATTAATTGTGATATGGATTTCAGGTGAAATGTCCAGCCCTAGTGTCTCTCTCATAATTTCCTCAATGTTTTCCTCGTAATCATTAGCCAAGTGCCTCTCTCCTTCATTAACAGTGTTCCTGAAAAGCTTACTGCCCTCATTACTTGAGTGGTTTTTCTTCATTAATACCAGTGTTGAGTATGACCAGAGTGTCTTTGTCATTATTACCTGGGTGAGTCGTATGCGGAAGTCATCCACCAGTTCTCTCTGTAGCCCCAGAAACTTCAGTTGTGCAGAAGGACAGGGCAAGGCCCGGTAACGCTCTGAGTGCAGCAGGATGACAATAAACACTTATACCAGACTTATATTCAGAATGTTTTATATGCTCTAACAGCATACGTTACTATCATGTATGCTTTAAAGGTACCCTGTGAAGTTTTTGACCACTTGTAAAGCTATGGAGTAATGTTTTTATGAGCGGGTCCCCATTTTGTTTGTATCTCATGTATGCAAACAAGGACGCACATTCACATCCACAAGCTTGCAGTTGACATGATATACATTCCTGTCAAAGGTTTCTATTCCTATTCTATTCCACAAATCAACATTTGGTGTTGCACCAAGAAACACAGCAATGTGCGAGTAGAAGGTGGGGAAGAGGAAGACCACTAGCCGGCAACATGGATATAAAAAAATGCTGGTTTCCAAATATGCAAAAAAAAATTCTCTGCAGATGTTTTATGAGGTAGGAAATGCATTTTACATGTTTGTCAGACCTCAACAATAATAACTGTTTACAAGATAACTCCACAGGGTACCATTAAGGATTTAGTTGAGCAAATACTTCAGTGTGTTATCTCTGTACTAAGGATGTACCCAAATCCAAATACGTTATTCGGGAAAGCACAAATACTGCTACCCAAAGTTGCTCATTATTATAAGGGAAAAAAAGTCAGCTGCATGATTGACATGTCTGTGCGTCAGCCATTATGTTTTTTCAAATCAATTCATATTATTGTGGATGGCCACAAGGTAAAAACGCCCATTCTGTTTGCGACACAGGATTTTGATTTCACTAACTAGTCATTTAATAAATAAATAAATTCCTGTTTGCGCACAGCGTGCCCTGCCGAACAGATACTGACTGAATCAAAATAGGCGATGCCCACTACCTTCCCTCCCTCCTGGTTTCCAGCCGCAGCGGGTTCTAGCTTAATTTGAGGGTGTAGTTACACTTTAAAAGTGACAATAGAGAACATTTTTGCTTTAACTTTATTATTTATGAAATGTGTTTAGTAGCCCGAGCAACATGGGCATCGGTTAAGTCAGGTGGGAAAGCTTCATTTCATGGTAAGAAAACATTTGGTTTCAGCCATGTGTCACATAAAACAATCATATCCAGGCCATGGATAAACAATTTATCAGTAAGGCTTTGGTAGACAGTGATCTGATATGTATAAAACCAAATTTGAAGTTCTTGGTGGGGCTGCAGCTTTCAGTAATAGGCCAATCTGTAGAGCTACCAGTAGATGACATATTAATTGGAACAAGATACCTTATATTATATTAGTAGACATTTTTGGTGGCCTGGGCATACGATTCTCATTACTTCAGATATTTTGTTTTGCAATACTTTTTCAGGTCCTTTGTGGGACACTTCACCACTGCCAGAGGTAGGGATAATAATTACATTTTCACATATCTAGGTAAAGAAAACTTGTGAGTAATACGGTGTTGGAGAGAGACAATGTTTGTCTCAATGCTGTAAACCGGGTTATCAGTCTGATTGTACCAGTGACTTAAACACAGCCTTTTCTAGTCTCCTGGATTCAGTTGCACCTCTTTTTACCAAAATAAGTCGGTCAACCATGTCAATTCACTGCACGCACACACACACACACACAACCCCTACATGTAGTCAGTGTCACACCCATCAAAAACCAACCAAAGCCACTGCCATGGCTTTTGTTGTTATGCGACAGCAACAAGCAAAGCTATAGCCATCCTATGGCTGTAGTCACAATCACAGTTACAGCAACAGCCGGTCATAACACAGTGTAGAAAACCAGGTTAACTAGCCTGCGCATAATGCATAACATTACATCATAATACATCCATGCTGTCTGATATGGTCAGACCTTAGCCTTCCTCTATGAATCAAAGAGAATGCAAAACATTCAGAAAAATATTCCCATCGTGACTTTGTGGGTTCCATACAGTTCAGCCCAATGTTGCAATTTCCTTTTACTTTATTTTAAATTGAGAAAATAAAACGTTTCAGATCCCTGGAAAACAGCACCTGCTGTATTACATGTATATGTTTACTGCTGTTCCACATAAAAAAGCATACTGACGGTGAGACATCAGAATTGCTGAAATTAGTAGTCTTACCAGTGATGACCTGTAGCAGGGTCATGAAAGTTTCAGCACAATCTGGAGCCTTCAGCTCATCCATATCACTGATATCTTTGTACTGAGAGCTCCAAGCTCCCTCAGCCGACAGCATGGCATCCATCTTCTCCACTGCCACTGTATATACAGAGGAATACAGGGTTATGATGTGTGGCCCATAAGGGGTTTCAACAGACTATATTATAGAGCAAAACACTAAAACATAGTATTGGACACTTCTCACACTCAATGTTTGCCATCTTGCTACATGGTGGAAAGGAAGGGACCACCAACCAATGAAAATGGTGGCTGCGGTTGTGATTGTTACGGTGACCACCGCACTAAAAGTAAAAGCACGTTCATTTTTAATAAAATTGAAGTCAATTGAGCAAACAAGCCAGCAGATAAATTGGCGGGCGACAATCTCGGTAAAATATTGCCGATAATGCTCCGCCCGGTTGCAATTCATCATTAGAAAGACGAACAAACCGTCAAATGTTTTGATTGTCATTTCCAGTAAGTGCACAATGGTGTACTACATGGAAGTGTACTAATGGAAGTATTCAAATTGAGACACAGCAATTGAATTGCTAAGCTCCAACTCAAACATTTTCTCATTAGTAAAGAGCAGGGTACAAAACATTCAGGTAGCTTCTCATTTTTAGCTGGTGTTACACCATATTCTGTGACCGCTGTAACGTGTGACTCCAGGGGGCGCCGTTCCATGGATGTTACTTTGTACAAGTGGTTGTTGTTATTAATGTTATTAAGTCTTTAAAACAGGTGAAAGAAAGGCATAGTGTCTGACAAAATTTAGATGCTGCATATTTTTGTTTAATTTCCAGAAACTGCTGTGCTTCTGTTGGCCCTTGATCATTATTTTTGGGGTATTATTCAGTCTTTAAAGAAGGTGAGAGAAATGCCAAATATCTGATGACAAACGCCATCAGTGGGAGGTCATATTAGTTGTTGCTAATTAACAATAACTCCGTGACTGGTCTGTTAACAGGCCAAAATTAAACTTTGTGGTTTGTGCTCTCTGCAAGTCAGTGTCTGTACCCAAAGATCTTTTGTGCAGGAAGAACCTCCACTCTGTAACAACACTGTACAACCATAGGTGGACTGGCTGTTTTTGTAGCTCCAGCAAAGTGATACATCTTCTCTCTAGCAGATCGCGTCATGACATTTTCAGGAGTCACATTCTCCCAGTTTAACTTTTATTCATATCGCATCAATAATTTAAGCTTAATAGTTTTGAACAGGACCTTCAGTATGAAAAACTTGATCCAAGACATCCCTAATTAATTGAGATGTAGATCGTTTTATGCATGGTAATATAAAATTATTGGGTAAGTTAGGTAGTACAGATTTCATGAAAATATATAGTGTCACAATTAGTTCATGTCATATCTTTTATTCCATTAGCTGAGGCTCAATTCATGGAATAAAGGCCCTAATTAGCATGTGACAGTACTGCAATGGAAATTTGCTCTGTATCTGTCTGTAGCTGACCTTTCTCCCAGAGACAGTGGGAGATTGTTGTGAGACTCTCTCCTGTGTTATCCTAGTCCTTGAAACTGCTTATCTGACTGGCGAATTGTTTCTTCCTTGGGAGGATACAGTGTGTGGGCAACTGAGGTAAACCTGCATGCAGCTGCAAACAGTAGATAGCCCAACCTTCAAATGTAACATTTCTCTATAAAGACAATGTAACCACACTTCTTTTGCCCTCTCTTGACTGTGGCACCCGTTGAGTCCACATCAGTGGGTCCTTTCTGCAGAAAGCTTAATAAATATTCCAAAGACTTTGGTGACTCTTTATTTTCAGATTTCCACCACATTACTGTCTCGCTGTTTTTTCTGATATTACTACAATCCAACGGTATAGCTGCAGTGTGAGAAGTCTAGGTGGTCATGGTGGTGCAGTGGTTAGTATTGTCGCCTCACAGCAAGAGAATCTACAAACTTTTAGGGTTTGGGTTCGAACCCGCCGGCCGGCAGGGGCCTTTCTGCGTTTCTGTGAGTTGGCATGTTCTCCCCATGTCCACGTGGGTTCTCTCAAGGTACTCCGGCTTCCTCCCACCATCCAAAGACATGCAGGTTAGGTTAACTGATGATTCTAAATTGCCCATAGGAGTGACTGTGAATGTTTGTCTGTCTCTATGTGTCAGCCCTGTGATTGACTGGTGAGCAGTCCAGGGTATACCAGTTTCACAGTAAAAAGAAAGAATCAAAACATCCAAAGAACGTTCTCAAACTGCTCCTGCAGCACATTGGACGTTTTAATCCTTCTTTTTGCTGTGAAAGGAGGTCACTGTTAGAATCCACTTTAGCTGTAGCGGCAATTAATCCAGGCTGAAACAAGCCTCTGCCCCCCCATGAAGAAGCAGCAAATTTGTACAGCCACCTTTTGTCTACATGGGTGAGTCTGGAGTATTTGTAATGGTGTAACACAAGTATACAATACGACTAAATTAACTGAATCATTAAAATATCAGCAAGTTGGTGGCTGGCTAGACCTTATGTAGATGATGTGACATAAAATGTGGATGAAGAACTATAAAAATCCAAGTAATAAGAATTTCCAAATTTTGTACACTGTAAAGGAAAAAAACCCACAGATTATCATAACTGCATTGTCATCAGTACAAGAAGTTTGCCACACCACTGCATTTCAGCTACCAGGTGATATAACTAGCCTACATGCTCTAAAAGGTGTTATGACTGAAAGAGCGGAGTACTCCTCCATTGCCACTGACTTTGGAGTGGTGCAGTAGGTGTAGTGACATTGCCAACATAAATTGTAAATGGTAAATGAACTATAGCACTTTTCAACCGTAACGGTTCCAAAAGCACTTTACAGATTGGTCTCATTCACCCATTCACACACACATTCACATAACGATGGCGACTGAGCTGCCATGCAAGGTGCTGGCCTACATCGGGAGCAAGGACACTTCGACATGTGGACAGGAGAAGCCGGGAATCAAACCACCTACCTCCCGAGCCACAGCCGCCCCGGTTGTCAGCCTAATAATAAACAGACTTAATAATAATGGAATGTGTTTTTGATTATTAATCACACCGATGCAAAAATGGGAGTGAAAGATAACACTTGTTCGGACATTAACTTGTGCTGTACCCTCATACTTACTCTTCTTTTCCACGGTGAGCCACTTCTGAAGGGTTGCATCCTCAAGCAAGAGGTGAAGCAGACCAGGTAGCACTGCTGGGTATGACTGGTTGCTTCGTAGCTCCTTCTCAAATTGCAGCACCTCCTCCACCAAGTGACAGAAGAGCATATCATCATACAGCAACCTAGAAGCATCGCTGGCCACCTTCTCCTGGACTAGAGACAACAGGCCTCGACACAGCTCCACCTATATGCACAAGCACATACACATTACTGTGCACAGCTGACATTATATATATATATATATATATATATATATATATAATGTCATAAACATGTTCTAATGAACACAATGTCAAGAATGCAGGGGTTTTCAGTCATTGATGAAATCTGATGAGATATTAAACCTGTAGGCTTATCACAGTTCCTAATCAAATTACAATAGTTTTAAAATGTATGACATCACATCACGAGTGACACCTGATAAATTTTACATTTCAAAAAAGTGAAAAGGGGACTGTCAGTAGAAAGAAAATATTGCTCTTAACTGACATGGCCACTAAAAAGCAGTCCAGTAGAGCCCATTAAAGAACAGCATACCCTGGCATTGATGGTGGCCCCAGCTCTGTCCAGTATAGGTTGGATCTTTTCCTCCATGAAGGTTGAGCTGTTACTTATCCACATCAGAACCTGTGTGAGGTACCACTCTGGCTGAAAAATGCACAGATAGAGGAGGAGTTTGAGGTTCAAAAGCTATGACAATTTTTTGGCAGATGATAGTTTTCTACTTTTATCCTCTGTGGGGACAACTAGTCTCGATCTCTGATCCAGTTCCCTGACCTTGCAGAAGTTAAAATTACAGTTGGTCAGTATCTAAGAAAGTTCCAAAAATTGAAAGCTGCTGCACAACTTGCTGCACTCCTTGCCAAGTGTGTGTGTAAGGACTTTTATAAATAAGGGTCAGGTTATGCCCAAAAAAAAACTAGTTTGTATGAGGTAATTTAAACACAGGGAGAAACTCGCATATTTCCAGACAGTCTCTTCTGGAAGGCATTCATAGTGTTGCACTTTGTTGTTCCTTTCTCACCTCCGTACAGCTGACGAAAACACTGCTTCAGTGAATGTGAATGTCATATTATTGGTTTCAGAAGGTTGTAGAAATTGTCGGACACAGCCTCCCACAAATTCCGACGTTAGAAAAGTGTGGGGGTTTCCTAAACTGCTCAACCATCCGACATGCAGATCTGATGGAGTATACTGGCACTGTAACACTCTCTTACTCAAAGGTAGGAGTAGTTTTGGTCCTAGTTTAACAGTTGTTGTTAGGAGATATTCTGAGATGTTTGATTAACACATGTACATGTCAGTGTAAATCTGTATTAGTATCTGAATTCTGCAGATTATTACAATTTATGTGTAAAATGGTAAATGGACTTATACTTATACTTACACTTATAGAGCTTTTTGCAGATTGGTCTCATCCACCCATTCACACACACACACACACATATTCACACACCGATGGCAACGGAGCTGCCATGCAAGGTGCTGTCCTCCATCAGGAGCAACTTAGGGTTCAGTGTCTTGCCCAAGGACACGTTGACATGTGGACAGAAGGAGGTGGGGATCAAACCGCCAACCGCTACCTCCTGAGCCACAGCCGCGATATGTGTTTATGTGTCTAACCTTGCTAGGATTATACACATTAACTGAAGTTGGTCCATTTCTTTTCAGTGGGGTGTATAAACTTGAGAGTGCAAGTCTGACATTTATGAGTGTTTGCACATGTGTGTATATGCAGTGTGTGAGAGACCTTGCTGAGGGAGTTGGTCTGTCGATTCCCATAGAAGTGGTATCTGAACCTCCTGCTGAGCGGCATCAGCAAGATCTGGATGGGAAGACAGAGGGGAGGAGCTTGGGACAGAGGTGTGGCTGAAGAAACAGGCTGGGTAGAGGGTACACAAGAGGCCAAAGCCCTCTGGGATATGAGGTCATCACTGCCAGGGGAAGTTAAAGAAACCAAACACTGGAGCACCAAACCCACATCTTCCTCAGTTCAAATCCTACTGGGGACCTATTTCATATCATTACCCTGTCACCCTCTACTTTCTATCTAGTGTCATCATTTTGTTTACGTACACACTGATGACACTCATGCTTTAAAAGTTTTAAGATGCATATTGTATGTCAAAGGCCAATACAATATAATATA